>JAQQBG010000023.1:162500-165000 GCA_032199755.1 Ambrosia artemisiifolia | reverse complement strand
AATCTTGAAGGCGACCAGCCATGGGCACCGCTGCCAGAAGGAAACGATAACCTATGACGTTCTCGAAAGCGGCCAGCCATGGGCACCACTGCCCGAAGGCGATGATAACCCATGGCTGAATGCCATGATGGGTACGACATGAGGATTCTCATCTCATACCCATCATGGCGGCCAGCCATGGGCACCACTGCCTGAAGGCAATGTTAACCCATGGCTGATTGCCATGATGGGTAGAACATGAGAATTCTCATCTCATACCCATCATGGCGGTCATGGGCACCGATGCCCGAAGGCAACGATATCCCATGACGTCCTCGAAGCGGCCAGCCATGGGCACCATTGCCCGAAGGCAATGATAACCCATGGCTGAATGCCATGATGGAGACGACATGAGGATTCTCATCTCATACCCATCATGGCGGTCCATCTTGTGGTGTATCAGGTCAAGGCTTGGGCGTGCCAACACACTTTATCACCCACAATGTTTTCACATGCTTTGATCCTGCCAACAAGATGGTCTGCTAGTGCTAGTTCAAGAGAGGGGCCGCACTAGCTTGGCCAAGACACCTTACCCCCCTATATATACATTCTGCACAAAAAGTAAAGTGACAGGAACAGACATTAATTTTTTGAGGAATGATAATTTTTTGAAGGCATGCCCATTGTAGGCCATCGTCAAGCCATCGTTCTAGTCGTCGTGTGGGAAACAAGCATAATTCAAGGCAACATGGCTTGTCTACTAGGCAACATGGTGCACAATGTGGGGCGTCTTTGCCAAGCATCCATCAATTCACTAGCAAACGTGCTTACAACTAGGCATGATGTGGGGCATTTACAAGGCACGAGGCTAGATTTCTAGGCAACATGGCTTGGGGAGACACACCTCGTGCTACAATAGGCTTGAAACCTCTCATCTCGTATGCCCTCACTGACCTTAGTCGGGCACTGGGGTTGCTCAAGCCCCATGTCTCCCTTATATATACATATTTCACAAAAAGCATTGTGACAGGAACAGACATTAAATTTTCGAGGATTGATAATTTTCGAGGTTTGCTGCTCGTTGGGCCTATGTACACGAGTCGTTGTGCGAGAAACCAAGTCGTTGGGCAACATTCCTAGGCAACGTGGGCAGGAGGGGCACTTGGTTCTCGAGTTCGTGGCTTGCTTGGGGCAATTTAGCTTGTGTACAAGGCCTTGGCAGCCTTGTTTCTCGGCCAACAAGGCCTCCTTGGGCGCTGCCAAGCCTCACCCAGGCAAGCCCTTCCCAACACACACCCCTCCCCTATATATACATATTGCACAAAAAGTTAAGTTTCAGGAATAGACATTAATTTTTTGAGGAATGATAATTTTTTGGGACCCTATCAAAAACATATCAAACGACGTCGGATTGGCACGAAATTTTGCGTGGTGCCTCGGGGCAATGTTTTAAGATGTTCGGAACCGGAAAATTCTGGGTTCGGGTCCCGTGGGCCCGTGGGCCGGGCTCGGTCGGCCCGGGACGTTTATTCGTTATGTAATCATCGTAAACCCATCAAACGACGTCGGATCGCCACGAAACTTTACGTGGGTGTTCTAGGGGCTAACCAGAGACGTTTGGTGTCACGGTCCGCCTTGATCGGGTCAGCCCGTTGACCGGGCTATTGACGGTGCGCCGGACTATGTGATTGGCCCTAAACCATATCAAACGATCTAGGATCGCCATGAAACTTTGTGTGAGCCTTCGAAATAACGAAATAAAAGGGTCCCGTAAAAATACTTTGCTTTCGGGTCCGTGGGCCCGCGGGCCGGTCATCCATCCAACACCCGGTGTTCTCCGAAACACCACCGAACAACGCCTAATCGCCACGAAACTTTGCGTGCTTGCTCGCGGGCATGGTTAGAGTTGATTAGTGTCATCGTATCATGTTTTCGGGTAAAATAGTTTAACGGGTTGTGTTCGGGCCCGTTGGCCCTTTCCATCGTATTCGAGCCCGTTGTACTCGGGCAACATCCTGGAACAATGTGGGGACTTAGGCATGTCACTATGCTTGCTCACAGTGCATCGTGGTTAGTTTACTAGGCCAGCCTCTTATTGCGTGGTCGCTCACCAACCTTGAAAGGACCCAAGGGTGTGTCAGTCTAAGGCATCGTGGTCAGTTCCTTAGGCAACGATGTGGGGCTTGGGCAAGGGACAAGGCATGGTTTCCTGGCAACATCCTGGAACAACGTGTGGCTTAGGCAAAGGCACACTATGCTTGCTCACAGTGCATCGTGGTTAGTTTACTAGGCCAGCCTCTTGTTTCCTGGTCGCTCACCAACACTGAAAGGACACATGGTGTGTCATTCAAAGGCAACATGGTTAGTTTCTTAGGCAACGAGGTGGGGCTTGGGCAAGGGACAAGGCATGGTTGCCTGGCAACATCCTGGAACAACGTGTGGCTTAGGCAAAGGCACACTATGCTTGTTCACAGTGCATCGTGGTCAGAATTTGCTTTGCCAGCCTCTTGTTGCCTGGTCG
>JAQQBG010000319.1:0-2500 GCA_032199755.1 Ambrosia artemisiifolia | reverse complement strand
GACCCTTTTATTTCGTTATTTCGAAGGCTCACACAAAGTTTCATGGCGATCCTAGATCGTTTGATATGGTTTAGGGCCAATCACATAGTCCGGCGCACCGTCAATGGCCCGGTCAACGGGCTGACCCGATCAAGGCGGACCGTGACACCAAACGTCTCTGGTTAGCCCCTAGAACACCCACGTAAAGTTTCGTGGCGATCCGACGTCGTTTGATTGGTTTACGATGATTACATAACGAATAAAGGTCCGGGGCCGACCGAGCCCGGCCCACGGGCCCACGGGACCCGAACCCAGAATTTTCCGGTTCCGAACATCTTAAAACATTGCCCCGAGGCACCACGCAAAATTTCGTGCCAATCCGACGTCGTTTGATGGGTTTTTGATAGGGTCTCAAAAAATTATCATTCCTCAAAAAATTAATGTCTATTCCTGAAACTTAACTTTTTGTGCAATATGTATATATAGGGGAGGGGTGTGTGTTGGGAAGGGCTTGCCTGGGTGAGGCTTGGCAGCGCCCAAGGAGGCCTTGTTGGCCGAGAAACAAGGCTGCCAAGGCCTTGTACACAAGCTAAATTTCCCCAAGCAAGCCACGAACTCGAGAACCAAGTGCCCCTCCTGCCCACGTTGCCTAGGAATGTTGCCCAACGACTTGGTTTCTCGCACAACGACTCGTGTACATAGGCCCAACGAGCAGCAAACCTCGAAAATTATCAATCCTCGAAAATTTAATGTCTGTTCCTGTCACAATGCTTTTTGTGAAATATGTATATATAAGGGAGACATGGGGCTTGAGCAACCCCAGTGCCCGACTAAGGCTAGTGAGGGCATACGAGATGAGAGGTTTCAAGCCTATTGTAGCACGAGGTGTGTCTCCCCAAGCCATGTTGCCTAGAAATCTAGCCTCGTGCCTTGTAAATGCCCCACATCATGCCTAGTTGTAAGCACGTTTGCTAGTGAATTGATGGATGCTTGGCAAAGACGCCCCACATTGTGCACCATGTTGCCTAGTAGACAAGCCATGTTGCCTTGAATTATGCTTGTTTCCCACACGACGACTAGAACGATGGCTTGACGATGGCCTACAATGGGCATGCCTTCAAAAAATTATCATTCCTCAAAAAATTAATGTCTGTTCCTGTCACTTTACTTTTTGTGCAGAATGTATATATAGGGGGGTAAGGTGTCTTGGCCAAGCTAGTGCGGCCCCTCTCTTGAACTAGCACTAGCAGACCATCTTGTTGGCAGGATCAAAGCATGTGAAAACATTGTGGGTGATAAAGTGTGTTGGCACGCCCAAGCCTTGACCTGATACACCACAAGATGGACCGCCATGATGGGTATGAGATGAGAATCCTCATGTCGTCTCCATCATGGCATTCAGCCATGGGTTATCATTGCCTTCGGGCAATGGTGCCCATGGCTGGCCGCTTCGAGGACGTCATGGGATATCGTTGCCTTCGGGCATCGGTGCCCATGACCGCCATGATGGGTATGAGATGAGAATTCTCATGTTCTACCCATCATGGCAATCAGCCATGGGTTAACATTGCCTTCGGGCAGTGGTGCCCATGGCTGGCCGCCATGATGGGTATGAGATGAGAATCCTCATGTCGTACCCATCATGGCATTCAGCCATGGGTTATCATCGCCTTCGGGCAGTGGTGCCCATGGCTGGCCGCTTTCGAGAACGTCATAGGTTATCGTTTCCTTCTGGCAGCGGTGCCCATGGCTGGTCGCCTTCAAGATTGTCCCTTATCGAGATTTGTCCCGCTGTTGTGATGCTTCTATTCCAAACATCATAGATAGATAAGCTGAGAGCAGGAACCCTGGTGCATCCAAACTCTTCATTCGGCCCATAGCGTCGTCTGCCATGAGTAATATGCATCGAACCCCATATCCTCAAAGCTTGCCTGCATATGATGTTTGGAATCCAAGCATCACAATATTTCCATCATGGGTATTGAAACCAAGTGGGGGTGGTGAGGATTGCTGGATGGCAAAGGGATGCAACACCGCATGGTGCCCATCGTCTAAGGCTCATACCTCCTTATTGCTCCCTTGATGCCTCTTTATCGGTGATGGAAAATGCGGGGCAAATCTGTTGCCTACGAAGCTTTTTTCTTTGTTGCCTTTGATACTGTTTTCGCATCGCCCGGTACATTCGAGGGATCGCTTTGGCTTGTGGTTGCCTGCTTGGCCTCTAGGCTTATGGCTGGTGACTACTAGCACGGTGGTTTTTGTGAATGCCAACCGTAAAGGTGCATGAGTGGTGTTTGGTTTGTTACGGGTGGTTGGCTCTTGCTTGCGCAACAACTTCCACCTGACTTACCTCTTCAATTGTTTGTTTAGGCATATTTTGCCTAAGCATATTGTGGGTTTCCTGTGTTGCCTACCTAAACTATGGTATTGTTTCTGGCTGATCAAAGTTGCTTTCGTCTTGTGTCACTAACATGGCATCGGATGAACCTTGAAGCTCTCTCTTTGCACCACATTGTTAATG
>JAQQBG010000318.1:7500-17500 GCA_032199755.1 Ambrosia artemisiifolia | reverse complement strand
CTATTCTTGAAATAAACAACTCGCACACACTCCCTTTCCAAAAAAGATCAAGACCCCAAGCACTACACTTAGATTTATTAGATTTGTTGCTAAAATATCGGTATTAAACCCGAAACTCCCGGCGGATGGCCAGTGGCCCAAAGAAACGAAAGAATCGGTTACATTTTTCATATGATCTCCTCGTATAGATAGACTAAAAAATCGAACAGAGTTCTTTTTGTATTACTTTGTCCTCTTTATATAGTTATAGTTTCCTACTTTCTAAATCGAATCAAAAATCTAAAAATCTATTCGATTTAGAAATCATGAATTCTCTCCTTGGTTGCACCCCCTATTAAAAACTAAAAAAAGGCCTACGAACACGAACGGGAAGGATGAAAGCGAGTTGGTATGCTAAGTCCTCATCTGCAAATCAGCCCTTCCCGTGGGTTATTTTCTCAACGAATAAGTAATTCTAGGAATGAAACCTTTCTATAATTCGAAAAAACAAAGCACAAGTCCAGGGCAATAAAATATGAAAAATTTTTATTTTTCATATTTCTAATATTAAACAAAAGGATTAGCGAATAAAAGTGCTAATGCTACAACCAGGCCATAAATTGTTAAAGCTTCCATAAAAGCTAGACTAAGCAATAAAGTACCTCGTATTTTTCCCTCCGCCTCGGGCTGTCTCGCGATACCTTCTACAGCTTGACCCGCAGCAGTACCTTGACCAACTCCAGGTCCAATAGAAGCAAGCCCTACAGCCAATCCAGCAGCAATAACGGAAGCGGCAGAGAATCAGTGGATTCATGATAAGTTCCTCGTATCAAAAAAAAAATGGTTAATGATACATTCAACCAATGAACTATGACTTAATTATTCCATTGCTACGATTCATCCAGTCGAAGTAACTACGAACTTCGAATTCAAGTAATAACATTCTTGAATCATCAAAATGACTTTGATGTCTCTTTTTTAGTTTCTTTCAATAAAGTATTTGTGAATCCATACAACTTTAGTTTTTCCGTTTCTTTGTCCTGAATCGCTCTTTGAATTCTTCGATTTTTTTATTGACTTCATCCGTTTATTCAACTCACAGTCACAGATGAGACAGAAGGACTTCTATAGAATCCCCATCTACATTCACATTCGATTAGTAGGGAAAATTAGATATATCTTTAGCTCGTATATAACTAGTCAATATCTAATATCACATATACATGTCTTTCTTCCACAATGTAAACCAACTCTTCCTTCATCTTCAATTCAATTTGATAAGGATGCGTCTAGCCCTTGACAAGAGTTAACTTATAGCCATTCAATTCCATCGACCTCCCCTCTACTAACCATCGCTTTTTATAAAATATCCTTTCCCTTCCCCCTTCTTTATCATTTTTCTCATTATCCTGCAACCTAAATTGATAAGATAATCAATGGATAAATTGATTGGGGCGAATCGTTGCATAGAAATTGATTTTATTTATCTAAGTTCATACAATTTATTATTTATTAATGTTTTCGTTTGGTCAATCGGTGAATAAAATTAACTGAAAAGGGGAATCATTCTATAGAACATCCTTTTTTATTTAATAACATTTAATAACACGTCGTAATACCACAAGACTTCTTCGTCAAATTACGACTCCGAATAGTGAATATTCGGATTCGATGACCAATCTAATCCGAATATTCATTGAGGGGAAGGTATGATTATGATATAAATGGACCAAACGGGAATTTTAGGAAAAAGATCTTTGAGATCTCTTTCCCCTTTTTTTCAATTCTCTACTCTAATATCAATATTGTAATCTTTATTGTAATCTTTATTGTAATCTTTTTTTCTATTACTCTAGATCGTATATAGTGTAATTGTATATTTTCATTTCCGAATTTCATTTTTTTTAGCCACGCACACATTGCCTTAGGTTAAACTAAAAAAAAACGATTTAGAAAACTAGTCAATGGTGGCCCTCCATGGATTCACCTATATAAGCCGCGGCTAAAGTTGCAAAAATAAGAGCTTGAATACCACTTGTAAATAATCCAAGGAACATGACGGGGATAGGAACCACTGAAGGTACTAAAGAAACAAGAACAACAACTACTAATTCATCGGCTAATATATTTCCGAAAAGTCGAAAACTAAGTGATAGGGGCTTTGTGAAATCTTCTAAGATGTTAATAGGTAAAAGAATTGGAGTTGGTTGAATATATTTCCCGAAATAACCTAATCCTTTTTTGGTAAGACCCGCATAGAAATATGCCACTGACGTGAGTAAAGCCAAAGCAACAGTAGTATTTATATCATTCGTGGGTGCGGCTAACTCCCCATGAGGTAATTGTATGATTTTCCAAGGTAAAAGGGCGCCTGACCAATTAGAAACAAAAATAAATAGAAACATAGTTCCAATAAAAGGAACCCAAGGACCATATTCTTCTCCAATTTGAGTTTTACTCACATCTCGAATAAATTCAAGGACATATTCGAAGAAATTCTGACCGCCGGTCGGAATGGTTTGTGGGTTCCGAACGGCTAGAGTGGCTGAACCTAATAAGATAGCAATTACAACCCAAGAAGTAATCAGTACTTGGCCGTGGACTTGGAAACCCCCGATTTTCCAATAAAAATGTTGGCCTACTTCCACACCGGATAGATCGTATAACCCATTTAGTGTGTTGATGGAACATGATAGAACATTCATATTGCCCTCTGACAAAAATAGAACTTTAAACAAAATTATTTTGATTCAACCATCTGTTTCTCGACTTGACTACTTGAATCGTATATTTTGAATACCAACTAATCAAATTCTATTCCTTGTTCTTTTTCTCTATTTTTTGAGATTCAGAAATAGTAACCGATTCGATAAATCTATGAAGGTTCCGAAATGAAATAACTTATTTATCTTATTATTAATCACGGATTTCTTATATAGCCAGAACGGCCCTCACAAATTGCAAATACTAATTTGTTAAGAATTAATCGGATTGAAGATATAGCGTCATCATTCGCTGGAATCGAAATATCTGCGAGATCGGGGTCACAATTTGTATCGATTAAACAAATTGTTGGAATTCCCAATGTGATACATTCTTGAAGGGCCGTATATTCTTCGTGCTGATCAACGATGATTACAATATCGGGTAACCCTGTCATATATTTAATCCCGCCCAGATATGTTTGCAAATGAGATAATTGTCTTTTCAACATAGCTGCATCTCTTTTCGGAAGACGGTTGAGTCCCCCTGTTTTTTGTTCAGTTCTCAAGTCTCTAAACTTATGAAGTCTCGTTTCTGTAGTGGACCAATTTGTTAACATACCACCGAGCCATTTTTTATTAACATAATGACACCGAGCCCTTATTGCAGCCCATGCTACTGAATCAGCTTCTTTATTTTTAGTGCCAACAATTAAGAATTGTTTTCCCCTACTTGCTGCATCAAAAACCAAATCACAAGCTTCTGATAAAAAACGAGCAGTTCTAGTAAGATTTGTAATATGAATACCTTTACGTTTTGCAGAGATATAAGGTGCCATTTTAGGATTCCATTTCCTAGTACCATGGCCAAAATGAACTCCTGCTTCCATCATCTCTTCTAAATTAATGTTCCAATATCTTCTTGTCATTTCTCCCCACACTGCCTCCCCCTTTTGAAAAAAAGCGAAGAGGTACACTGAAATAAATAATTGTTCCGATGGAACCTTCTCTTCTACCGTAGATTGGCGTAGATACATAGCCCAAGCCATTATTCTTTTCTATTTGTTATTTTTTTGATTACTATTACCAAATCAAATGACTGCACCGAAAAACCAACAGATCCTTTTAAAAGATAAAAGAAAGTAAAAGATAAAAGAAAGTAAAAGATAAAAGAAAGTAAAAGATAAAAGAAAGGGGTGAATCTGCTCTTAGGTATCATGAAATCCTAAAAATACTAAAAAAATGATTGTTCTTGTGTATCATGGAAATTCTTTGAAAGGCAAGAATCAAATAATTTTCTATGGTAGAACAAAATATCTTTCATTTCCCCCTCTAATAGATTCTTTTTTTTTAGTTCAAAGGCAATGTTGTTAGGAATGTTGTTAGGTTCGCTTGAAGATGTTTTGAAGCCGCTACCAACAGGTATCATCCCCCCCAGAACAACGTTTTCTTTCAGGCCTTTCAACCAATCGATACGCCCCAGGAGAGCTGCTTTTGCTAAAACTCGAGCGGTTTCTTGAAAACTCGCTTCGGATATGAAACTTTGAGTATTCATGGATGCTCTTGTTATTCCCAATAAGACGGCTTGGTAACAGATCGCTTCTTCCAAAGCGCGCCCCATTCGTTCCGCTCGCAACAATCCAATTAGTTCTCCGGGCGAAAAAACATTAGACATTTCATCTTCTGAAACCAACACTTTTGATGTTATTTGACGTACAATAATTTCTATATGCCTATTATGTATCTGCACCCCCTGGGATCGATAAACCTTTTGGACCTTATTAACCAAAGAGATACGACTTTGCACTATAGTTAGCTCAGCACCAATAAAGAATGCCCAAGGAATTCCAAGAATTCTTGTTATACATTTGTTCCAACCCTCAATCCTCTTTTCGAGATTCATCGATATTGAATCAATAGAACGCACTTCTAACACCTGTTCCACTTTTGGAAGACCTTGCGTTATATCACCAGATCTTGATTTTTCATATATAAATGTAACTAATGTATCTCCTTCGTAAAGGATTTCCCCATAATGTCCATGAACAGTTGCTCCTGGAGTAGCCAAATAAGGCTTAGCGGATCGTATTACCACAGAGTCAACTTGAATAATTAGAACTTGACCTGATTTTAAATGCGGTCCTTTTTTGGCTATACATACATTTTCACAAAGAAACTGCCCAAGACTAACGATTGTAGATGTCTCTTCACAATAATTGTAATGGAGAAAATACCAATTCAATTTGAATGGATTCAAAATGATGTTACTGCATGAATAGGGATTATAAATTTTACCATTTTCATCCAGTAAATAATATTTAAGTATTTGAAAAATCTGTTTGAAATTGTCAAGTTGCAAATAGTTAGTTACCAAGATCTTATTATGGGTTATTAAATGGGAAAAGAAATCAAAATTATAAATTGGAAAGCCTGTTCCTAAGGGGCCCAACGAATTCCTAATTGGAATTAGGGGGTCCTTTTTGATTGATTCTTTTATCACATTGGGAGATTTTACATCGTTGAATGGGCCTATTCGATAACAATTGGATGATGACAAAATTATCAAAGATTGAGATTCCTTATTTCGATTCAACAATGTATGAATAGTTCCTTGATTTGTATTAAGGGATTCTTGAATCCTTGCCTTGGAATAGGAATAAATGGAAGAAAACGGATTGACATTAGCGCGATCTGATCCATTCTCAGAGATCAATCCTGAACCCGTCAGATCGTTCCTTTTTACGGTATATGAAATCGGTGACTTCGCTAAGTCGATTCTTAGAAAATCTCTAATCAAACCATTTGTCCTTATTTCAACAAAGGAAGCACAGGCCTTTTCTATTTTTTTTTCTTGGTCCCAATTCAACACTAAACAAGTCCGAACTAATTGAATACTTGTGTCCCAAATTTCAAGAATTGGGTCGTAATAAAGGATATAATTGACAACTCGAAGTTGTAGATTATCACTTTCCTGCAAGATATCCGCCGGGAAAAGTCTTCCTAAATTGATACCATCCGTTTTTTTATATGGGACTACGGGTTGAACCAAAACAAAATACTTTTTTTCATACCTGGAAAGTTTCATTCGTTGGATATAGAGCCAATTTTTCAATTTTTTGTATTCTTTGGAATTTTGTTTTCCCCCTCCTGGTGGTATCAATCGGAATGCCTTATTTGTCTTTCCAGGAAAATGGATATCTCCAGAAAAGATTATAAGTTTCATTTTTTCTGCTTTTTTCTTCACTCGGACCAATCCGCCTACCCGACTTCTTCTATTTAAAGTGATTTGTGTATCTACCCCAATAATACTATTGTGCCGTACCATTATGGAAGAAGATTCGGCCAAAATGTGGACTTCCACGGGAATAAAAAAAAAAGGATTTACTTCCTTTTGATATTTTGGCCAAAATACCTTGACTCCTCGATACTCAATCAAATCCTCTTCGTTGACGATTGAATTCAGTTCTCTAGTCTCATATTTAGTAAGTCCCGAGCTCTTTCTTATATATCGAGGATCATCGAAATAAGCAAGAATACTATTTCTACGGAGAATATCATTTCTGGGGATTTCAATTGAGATACCTGAAGAAGGTATTGGTTGGTTCTCGCCTTCTTGAATCGAGTCGAGTGGGATGATGACTCTATTTCTTCGCCTCTTTGCCAATAAATCAGAATTCCCGTCGAGAATGCCCGGATATCTGAGATTACAACGACCAGTACATGTCATTCGATTAAGTTCTGAATAATCAGGAATCCTATCTCCTTTTTGATTTTTACCAGAAAAATACGAACTAAAAAATTTGTGTCTCACTTGATTATTAGTTACTGAGGGGTTAGAAATAGATCTTCGCTTAACAGAAAGAGAATAAGCGTTCATTTGATCTTGATCCTTGTGGATCGAACAGGGGCCTAGACTAGATCTCCAGGGCTCCCCTAATAATATCCATAAATGACTTGTTTTTGGTAAGAGATGAATATTACCATATGTAAATTCAGGTGCATGGTACACATCGGTATTCCAGTGCATTTCGCCCTCTGAGTCAGAATAAATATGTTTTCGAACCTTCTCTTTCAAACTCAAAGTGGATGTTCTTGCGCGAATCTCAGCAATGACTTGTTCTGATTCTACATATTGATCGTTTTGAACCAAAAGAAAACTTTTGGGCGGAATACACACATTGTGTATAATATCTTCACTCTCAATAGTTACATACAAGTCTCTAGAACATAGAAAAGCAGGATGTCCATGACGTGTACGTGTCGGATGAACCAAATCCTCATTGAATTTAATTTTTCCATTAGAAGGGGCTCGCACATGTTCTGCAGTACCCCCTGTGAATACTCCGCCAGTATGAAAAGTTCTTAATGTTAATTGAGTGCCCGGTTCTCCAATAGATTGACCTGCAATAATACCTACAGCTTCTCCCAATTCGACCAGGTCGTCATGAGCTGGACTCCGGCCATAACATAATTGACAAATCCAAGATGTACTCCTACAAGTAAAGGGTGTTCGAATAGAGATTGGTTGTGCTCTAAAAGTTATGAATCTATTGACAAGCCCAACCCCAATATCTTGATTTCTAGTAGCAATGCATCGCGAACCTATATATATATCATCTGCTAATACACGGCCAATTAATGTTTGGATAAAAATCCTGTCCGCCATCATTCCATTTCGAGGACTTACAGAAATACCTCTAACGGTGCCACAATCTGTTCGACGTACAACAATGTGTTGCACTACTTCAACAAGTCTTCGCGTGAGATATCCTGCATCTGATGTTCGGATAGCGGTATCCACAACTCCTTTACGGGCTCCGTAGCAAGAAATAATATATTCTGTTAAAGAGAGTCCTTCGCGTAAATTGCTTTGAATGGGTAAATCAATCATTTGTCCTTGGGGATCCGACATTAATCCTCTCATACCTACTAATTGATGTACCTGAGATGCATTTCCTCTGGCTCCCGAAAAAGACATTATATGGACTGGATTAAAAGGATCGGTCATCCGAAAATTAGGAGTCATTTCTTGTCGCAAATATTCACTTGTGGCATACCATATCTCGATCGATTGACGTAATTTTTCTACCGCGTGTACATTCCCATAATGATGGTGTTTTTCCAAAATAAAACTTTGTTTTTCAGCGTCTTGAACGAGCCATCTTTTAGAAGGTATTGTTAAAAGATCATCAATTCCTAATGAAATGGATGCGGCGGTAGCTTGTCGGAAACCCAGAGTCTTTACTTGATCCAGGATATGTGATGTATATCCTATTCCATAGTGATCAATAAATCGACTAATAAGTCGTTTCATGGCAGTTCCGTCTATCACTTTATTGTGAAAGACCTGAGTGGGCCGTTCTGCCATAAGTACCTCCATATTGCGTTGCGCTGAGTAGAATTTGACAATGGGTTTGAGTCAGTGATTGGAAAACTTCCTTTTCTAGATCTTGATTCACGTAGAAATTCCGCAATATAGTCCTAGTTAACCCGGCGAGACTCGAATTCCCGCTGGTAGCATAGAATTATAACAGCCCTGCCAAAACCCCTGTATGGCTTCTTCTATTTCTCGATAAAGAGAAATATGACCAAGAGTGGTTCGAATATATATATAAAGAATTTCTTTTTTTATACTTCTTACTATTAGATAGTGTCCATAAATATCATAATAGGTCCCCAAAGATTCATAGTTAATTTCGATAGGAGCTTCTCTTGCAGCAATAACACGTTGATCTAGTCGCCACCGCAGCCACAAAGGACTACCTAAATTGATTCGTTTTTGCCGATAAGCTCCAATTGCATCATAGGTATTACAAAAAAAGGGTTCTTTTTTTTTTGTATACTTATAGTTATTATCTTCATTTTGATAGTTTCTACGATTACATGGATTATACCTATTTACACAAATACCCCGACGATTTCCACTCGTTAATACATAGAGTCCACTAAGCATATCTTGAGTTGGTGCAGAAATGGGATCTCCAATAGTTGGAGACAAAAGATTCATATGAGAAAACATAAGTAAACGTGCCTCTGCTTGAGCCTCTAAAGATAAAGGAACATGAACAGCCATTTGATCCCCGTCAAAGTCTGCATTGAAGCCCTTACAAACTAATGGATGTAAACAAATAGCACGCCCTTCCACTAAAACGGGGAGGAATGCCTGTATGCCTAATCTATGCAGAGTAGGCGCTCTATTCAGCAATACAGGATGGTCATCCAGAATTTCCTGAAGTATTTCCCATACAATAGGTTTTTTTTTCCGAATTTGACTCTTAGCAACTCCTATGTTCGAAGCAATATGTTTTCTAATTAGGTCACGAATTACAAATGCCTGGAAAAGTTCTATTGCAATTTCGCGAGGCAATCCACATCGATGTAATGAAAGTGAAGGGCCCACGACAATCACTGACCGCCCTGAATAATCGACTCGTTTACCAAGTAGAGTCTCGCGAACTCTTCCTTCTTTGCCTTCAATTACATCTGAAAGCGACTTGTAAATTCTATTATGATCATCCCTCATTGGTTGTCCGCAGATTCCATTATCAAGAAGTGCATCCACGGCTTCTTGTAGTAATTTTTCCTGAGATATTATTAATTCTTCTGGTGTAGCTATACTTGTTGTTAATAGATCTGTAAGAGTATTATTCCGGTAGATAATTCTTCTATAGATTTCATTAATATCCGAGGTCACTAGTTTATCCTCATCTATATGATAGATTGGTCTCAACTCAGGAGGAAGAACTGGTAATAGACACAAAACCATCCATTTTGGTTCTATATTTGTTCGAATAAAATGCTTAGCCAATTCCATGCGTCTAAGCAAAAAATCTTTTCTTCTTCCAACTTTTCGATCTTCCCATTCATTCCCTGTGGATTCCTCTTCCTCCAATTCTTTCCATTCTACCAATGAATAATCTATAATCATTCGTAAATCTAGATTGGCTAGTTGTTGTCTGATAGAACCTCCCCCGGTAGACATCTCTCGATTTCGAAATGTATCGAAGCTCCGGGTAGTAAAAAAAATCGGGATCCTGTATTTCCAGGGTTGAATTTCATATTCCAATAAACCCCGTAATCGTAAAAAAGTGGGTTTTTTATCTATGGGCCTAGCAAAATAAAAATTGGGATAGGATCTCCCCCCCCCCCTCAAAATCGGACGTGAAAGTTTCCTTTCATCCGGCTAAAGTAGGTCAAATAAATAAAAAGAAAGGAGTTCTCGCTTTCATATTCTAGAAAACTCCAAAAAGATCTACTCCTTACTCAAGTTTCCAGTGAAAAGAATTTCCAGTGAAAATAAAGCAAAACTTCATTGATTC
>JAQQBG010000318.1:0-2500 GCA_032199755.1 Ambrosia artemisiifolia | reverse complement strand
GATTTATGAATAAAGGTGGCCATAGGCCCCTATGGTCCAGTGGTTACGACCTCTCTCTTTCACGGAGAAAACGAGGGTTCAAGTCCCTCTGGGGGTATACCAAGACTCAAGACTATAGGAGTGGTATTTTCTATCAAGTGATCTATATTTGTCAAGTCCTTCTAATAGTCTACTCAGTGGGACTTTGTTTTTTAGATCAAGTGATATGTATTTGTCAAATCTGCCTGGTAGACGAAAGGAAGTTGATTGTGGAACGTCTAAAATGAATTAGGCGTTGGGTCGATGCCCGAGTGGTTAATGGGGACGGACTGTAAATTCGTTGACAATATGTCTACGCTGGTTCAAATCCAGCTCGGCCCAACAATTTGCCAATCTACTATCAGATGGTAGAACACTCTTGTTCTTAAGAAATACCTGATACGAGAGAAATACCTGATACGAGAGAATAAAAAAGAATCCAAAATTTCTGCTAGATCTCTTCTTCTTTCCCTGGGATTGTAGTTCAATAGGCAAGAGCACCGCCCTGTCAAGGCGGACGTTGCGGGTTCGAGCCCCGTCAGTCCCGACGGATCAAATAAGTACATCAATTTGCCTCTCCATTTTCTGTGAAAGAAGGGACAGAGAGCATAATTGAATTCCGAGGGGGTTTCCTTCTTTTTTTCAGGATTCTGTCGAACAAAGAACAAACTCTAAACTAAAATGAAAATAACTAAAATAGTGAAGTTAATATAATATTCCATCTTTTATCCTGCGACTCATCTTTCTCATACTTCTTTGTCTTCCAAAGAAATTTTGATCATGAAAATTGAGAACCTAATTCCTCTCTTTTTCCACTTCGCTTGTATTGTTTGTTGGGGTTTTGTAGTTCGGACGGGGGTTATATTTCGTTTCGTTTGATGGTTCTATAAGGAAGACCTAAGGTAGGTTATAGAAAAGAAAAGAAGGATCAATAAATGATTGGTCCGGGAATCCAATCTTGGATTCGGTATGGATAAAAGATGTTCGTATGTTATACTATTCAATTCTCGACGACGAATTCATTTAATAGCTCAGATATTGTTATTCATGATATTGATCCGATTCAAGATCATCGATAGGTAATGCATTCATTGAATTAACAGGTGAAAGATTTATCATCTCTATGGGATTAAATCCCGAGTTATTGTGAAAAAAAAAAAAAAAAAAGATGAGATTATGGAAGTAAATATTCTTGCATTTATTGCTACTGCACTGTTCATTTTAGTTCCTACTGCTTTTCTACTTATAATTTACGTAAAAACAGTCAGTCAAAATGATTAACTTTAACTGACACTTGACTTCTGAATTCTTATCAATAGTTGAAGAAATCAAATGAAAAGTATTCTATTTTTACGTCTTAAATGAAATCAACGGGCTATCATCGGCGGTCTTCTATGAGATCCGAGAGTATGGTAAGTAATAAAAAATTTCTTACTTACCATACTCTCTATTAGTGTTATAGTAGTGTATAAAATTGTTTCTAATAAAGTAGGTATACTATATTAGCTTCTATCTTCAATATATGTAGTTATTAATCCATATATGGAATTGACGTAGGACCCGATTCTATTTCTTTTGATACATCTATTTATTCCGATGAATCTGAAATAATTGTTTTACTGTTATAGAATACATTTCTCCACTAGAATCCAATGGAATTTGGAAATGAAGATATTTTGATTTGAAAATGATTTCAATTCAAATCAAAAATGCGTTGCAGAACGATCTAGAAAACAATTGATACCGTTTCATTCCTCAACTAAATTAGGAGTGCTTCTAAAGTCCACTTCTTCCCCATACTACGAGTGAAAGGGAAAATGTAAAGACTACCATTAAAGCAGCCCAAGCGAGACTTACTATATCCATGTGAATGATGTCCCTTATCTCTATGATAGAATTATTCCATTATTGCTCACTAATAATAGTAGAATGAATGGTCCAGAGTCAAAAAGGGATTCTGGCCGAACACTATTGATGAACCAATCAAATAAATCCATTTCAAAAATTCCTATATGATTTCTAATCGGGAAAGACTAAACACAAGTAAAATCAACAAGAAAACTACAAAGGAATGTTACTAATGGAACATCTAGTAATAAAAAAAGAGGGTCCATTCCTTTTTCTTGGCCTTCAAAGTAAAAATAGATCAATTGCTATCTATTACAAATTTTTTCCTATTTGATCTAATACATACCCTTTCCCAATTGTATCTCTGAAGGAGTTGAGCGATAGTCTATTATACTCTTTATCTTGACGAGGGGTTCAAAAAAAAAGCTTTTTTTCACTTATTCTTTTCTATAAAAAAGGAAATTATCCATCTCAATCTAATAGTGCTCAATCTAATAGTGATTGAATGCCTAAACACTCAGAGATTCTCGCGAGTCTATATATGTAGATTACAGTATAGAAAGAACTTCCCCCAACCAGTAGTTAAATTATCTGCCGGCTATCCAATCAAGACCCAATCTGTAGACATTACATT
>JAQQBG010000317.1:32500-40449 GCA_032199755.1 Ambrosia artemisiifolia | reverse complement strand
CACTATCCTATCCTTAGTTTTTATTTCCTTAAGTTAATTGAATTTCGTTTGATTAGGGCAAAGTTCCTTAAAAACCTCTGCCTTTTTTAAAATATCCTGAACAGTTCCTGTAGGCTGAGCGCCTTTTTCAAGGAAATAGAGAATCGCGGGAACGTTTAAAGAAGTTTGATTATTGATAGGATCATAAAAACCCACTTTCCGAAGATCTCTTCCTTCTCTTCGAGATCGAACATCAATTGCAACGATTCGATAGACGGCTCATCGGGATAGATGTAGATGAAAAAGAACCCCCCCTAGAACCGTATAAGAAGTTTTCTCCTCGTACGGCTCGATCAAAAATGATTCGAAGTTTTGTCTATGGATAAAATTAGAATAAATAGTAAAGGAATCCGTAAAATAAATTAGTCTATAATTTAACTCATAGTCCTTTTTATTTAGCTTCCTTCCTGAAAAAAAAAAATCATTTGTACTCATAACTCAAGTTCAATAATTCTCAAATATCTTAAAGAAATTAAGATTTTAAGAAATTCATATTTTTCTTTTTTTGAGTGGTCTTTAACCCCCCCCTTTTTCGTCTCATTTCAAATATATTTGGATTCTTTATTTGGATCCGTGAGGCAATTGAAGTGGTGTTTCCTTGTTCTGGGATCCTTTATCTTGGTTTTAAATCATTGGGTTTAGACATTACTTCGGTGCTTCTTAATCCTTTCAAAATGGTAGCAACATACCCCCTTTTTTGATTTCTTTCTATCAAAGAATCATACCGATGGTTGATTCGTGCGCGATACACTGTGGATCGAAAAAGTTTTAGCCGTTCCAACAAATGAAAATTTGCTCGAATCGGATCCTTTCGATTTCTATATCGAAGATATACTTACGAAGTTGTTCCAATTTATTGATTGGCATTAACCCTAGATCCTTGCCCCTGAGAAATTAATCAATACTTTCTACTCGAGCTCCATCACGAACTATTTACATTACAACCCAATAAAAAAAAGGGGGGTTCTAGTAGAATAGAAAAACGACGTCGAGCCAAGAGCACCTTCATTCCTATATAAAATGGTGGATGTAAGAATAAGAATCCACACCGGATCGTGTCCTTCAAGTCGCACGTTGCTTTCTACCACATCGTTTTAAACGAAGTTTTACCATAACATTCCTCAATTTGGAACCAGTATGGAATTGATTCAATTATGGAATCATGAATAGTCATTGGTTCAGTCGGTACAGAGACACAGTCATTTTTCTTTTTTCTTATCTACATAAATAATAAAATAAATAATAAAGATTTTTCTGAAGAAATATTAGCAAGACCCCGGCTTTTTTGTATGAATGGAACTTTTTCTATAAATCTCTATCTCAAAAAATGTCTAACAGAAATATCCAAAAATCTAAATATAGAAATAACATAACTAACAGAACTAACAGAAATCACACGAAGAAAAAAAATGCTATTTTACTCTGCCTCTTCAAGTGACTCAATAAGATAGACTGACCCATTCCAACTTCCCCAAACTTCCCAAAGATTCAATCCATAAAGAATCATTACAAATCTTTATACTTGAAAAAGTTTCTTACTTCTACATCGTGATTTGAGTCAAGTTTTACAGTAAAGACTCCATTTGATTATCATAAGAAATTTTCTTTTCGAATGGAATTGTCAATGATGTAAAGCAAATAATCTAAATAGATCGAACAAGAAAAAGAAATATCATTGTTAAATATTTAAATTTGAATATTTTAGTGATGCAAATTCTTTTTCACAAAAATGGAAAGACTTTTTGTCACTCAAATAGGATAACAATACATACCTATAGGCTAAGCACTTACTCTTTTATATGTATTTTCATATTTTGTTTAACCTGAGGTTAAGTAATCTTTCTACAGATCTATGTCCCATCTTATCTTTATCTGGATCACAAAAGGGTTTAGTTACTTTTGCATGTAATTTGAACTCTATTTAGTTCAGTTTGTGAAAAATTAAGATATGATTCCGAAAAGAATCATTCAAAATCAAAAAAGAAAGAGGAATCATATTCTATCCAATATTAGACCAATATTAGACCTTGAAACAGAACCTTGTTGAACAAAAAAGAAGTATTCGGATACAAGGGATATGCTCTGGGACGGAAGGATTCGAACCTCCGAGTAGCGGGACCAAAACCCGTTGCCTTACCGCTTGGCTACGCCCCATTTCTCTTTTTATTGGACACTAATACTAATTAAAGAATAATATGGGTATTCAGTGTTCGTCAATTCCAGCCCAACTATCTATAGAAAATCTTTCTCCTTTATAGAATTTATTATAGATTCGTTGCTAGAATTTTGACATGTGTATATCTAGAATTCAACTGAATTTATTGATCATTACATATAATTCAATTAAGATATTGTATGAAAGTATGATTTCTTCTATTCTCCTTTGAGAATTGGAGGGTTTTTGATTGAGTGGAAAAAGAAGGATTTTTTTGTCTACCTTACTTTCTTCATTTTTCCTTATATCAATAACTCAATCAAAATGCAATTATCTCGACGAAAAAAATGTCTATTATGCTTAATATCTTTAGTTTGATCTGTCTTAACTCTGCCCTTTATCCGAGTAGTCTTTTCTTCGCCAAATTGCCCGAAGCATATGCTTTTTTGAATCCAATCGTAGATGTTATGCCAGTCATACCCCTGTTCTTTTTTCTTTTAGCCTTTGTTTGGCAAGCTGCTGTAAGTTTTCGATAAGATCTTTAATAGTATCCTAGAAAATTCATGATTTATTCGAGAATAATGATAACAATTGATAAGATCAAATAAGTCTGACAGTATGAACCTTCAATTCAAACATTGAAATTCTCGGATAGCCGCGAGAAATCCGGCTCGCCCCATTTCCCGATTTTAATCCTTTTTCCGGCGAAATACCTTATTAGCATACCTTATTAGCTTAGGGTCGCTTCCAATATCTAATTGTCGGTATGAAAGTGATTTGTGGTAATCAAAGACTCTTATTCAAAATTTCAACTTCATTTGAATTTCTGAACATTCTTTTCTATTTCTATAATTCATTTCTTGGTGTCAAGATAGGATATGTGATATAAAAATGGAGGATCTATTATCTTTTCTTTTCTCGTTTTTCTTTTTCAAAAAATGATCTTGGAGGTTGTGTAATGCTACTCTCAAACTTTTCGTTTACACAGTAGTAATATTCTTTGTTTCTCTCTTCATCTTTGGATTCCTATCCAATGATCCAGGACGTAATCCTGGACGTGAAGAATAAAATCAAAATTTCGTTTTTCTTGCTTGATTTTACAATTTTCTTCATATTTTATTTTAGCTATTCCACACATTTCACTAGGAAAAAAAGAAAAAGGGGTTTGCTAAATTTGAAATAAAAAAATAGAAAGTCATTAACGGAAACGGAAAGAGAGGGATTCGAACCCTCGGTACGAATAACTCGTACAACGGATTAGCAATCCGCCGCTTTCGTCCACTCAGCCATCTCTCCCAATTGAAAAAGATAATTACTATGTTACATTACACATCAAGTAAGGATTAAAGAAAGTATTTCTTTCACATTCTTTATCGTTATTATATAATTAGCAATTCCATTTAGATACTCGAAAGATCCAAATAGAAAAAGAAATAAAGAAGACCTTCTTGCTTTTATTTTGTTCGAAGTGCCCTTTTGGCCTGGCCCGGCCAATACCCAGCCGGGCCTTTTTTTGTTCCAAAAAATTCCCTTTTTTATTTATAGGCAACATACTCTAAATAGCCAATTTTGTATCTGTGTAACAATTTCCGTTCTGGGGTTTACATAGACTTATCATTTTTGTTATAATGTAAATTGAGAAGGATTTTTGATTCAAAAGAATCAATTGAGTATGTATCAATTTGTATTTTCTTATGTCATTAGGCAAACCCAATTTTAGATTCAAATCCAAGAATCATTCACGAATTCTCAGTCAACGAAGAGTTAATGGTTCCCATTTGTCATAAATTTTGGTTTTTTTGAGTGAAAATATACATTTTCTTTTTCAATAGAAAGTGAGGAGAAGCTTTTTGGCATTGTGTGTTTTGAGATACTATACAATCAATTGAAGGGGTAGAAATAAAAGGGTAGAAATAAAAAGGGGAAAAAGGGTTTCTTTTCTAATTTTTCTAATTTTAGAAAAAGGATGAAAAAGGGATGCAAGTACAATAAACTAAAATTTAGTAATCCAACCCAAAAAGGGAATTTTTGATCCTGATCCTATTGTGTATCGTTTTGGCGGCATGGCCGAGTGGTAAGGCGGGGGACTGCAAATCCTTTTTCCCCAGTTCAAATCCGGGTGCCGCCTCATCAACAAACGAATCGAAATCTCTTATTCTGTTCTATAACTCAACCAATTTTTACCCAGCAGAACAGAATAAGGGGGACTGTTAATACTTGGTTGATTCTAAACACCCGTTCTGGGTATTTTGTAAATAAATCTTTGAATCCAAAATGAAAAGAAATATTATAAATGAAAAGAAAGATTATAATGGTCGAAGCAAGACTTCCCGATTCCTTTCTACTACTAATGTAATGTCTACAGATTGGGTCTTGATTGGATAGCCGGCAGATAATTTAACTACTGGTTGGGGGAAGTTCTTTCTATACTGTAATCTACATATATAGACTCGCGAGAATCTCTGAGTGTTTAGGCATTCAATCACTATTAGATTGAGCACTATTAGATTGAGATGGATAATTTCCTTTTTTATAGAAAAGAATAAGTGAAAAAAAGCTTTTTTTTTGAACCCCTCGTCAAGATAAAGAGTATAATAGACTATCGCTCAACTCCTTCAGAGATACAATTGGGAAAGGGTATGTATTAGATCAAATAGGAAAAAATTTGTAATAGATAGCAATTGATCTATTTTTACTTTGAAGGCCAAGAAAAAGGAATGGACCCTCTTTTTTTATTACTAGATGTTCCATTAGTAACATTCCTTTGTAGTTTTCTTGTTGATTTTACTTGTGTTTAGTCTTTCCCGATTAGAAATCATATAGGAATTTTTGAAATGGATTTATTTGATTGGTTCATCAATAGTGTTCGGCCAGAATCCCTTTTTGACTCTGGACCATTCATTCTACTATTATTAGTGAGCAATAATGGAATAATTCTATCATAGAGATAAGGGACATCATTCACATGGATATAGTAAGTCTCGCTTGGGCTGCTTTAATGGTAGTCTTTACATTTTCCCTTTCACTCGTAGTATGGGGAAGAAGTGGACTTTAGAAGCACTCCTAATTTAGTTGAGGAATGAAACGGTATCAATTGTTTTCTAGATCGTTCTGCAACGCATTTTTGATTTGAATTGAAATCATTTTCAAATCAAAATATCTTCATTTCCAAATTCCATTGGATTCTAGTGGAGAAATGTATTCTATAACAGTAAAACAATTATTTCAGATTCATCGGAATAAATAGATGTATCAAAAGAAATAGAATCGGGTCCTACGTCAATTCCATATATGGATTAATAACTACATATATTGAAGATAGAAGCTAATATAGTATACCTACTTTATTAGAAACAATTTTATACACTACTATAACACTAATAGAGAGTATGGTAAGTAAGAAATTTTTTTATTACTTACCATACTCTCGGATCTCATAGAAGACCGCCGATGATAGCCCGTTGATTTCATTTAAGACGTAAAAATAGAATACTTTTCATTTGATTTCTTCAACTATTGATAAGAATTCAGAAGTCAAGTGTCAGTTAAAGTTAATCATTTTGACTGACTGTTTTTACGTAAATTATAAGTAGAAAAGCAGTAGGAACTAAAATGAACAGTGCAGTAGCAATAAATGCAAGAATATTTACTTCCATAATCTCATCTTTTTTTTTTTTTTTTTCACAATAACTCGGGATTTAATCCCATAGAGATGATAAATCTTTCACCTGTTAATTCAATGAATGCATTACCTATCGATGATCTTGAATCGGATCAATATCATGAATAACAATATCTGAGCTATTAAATGAATTCGTCGTCGAGAATTGAATAGTATAACATACGAACATCTTTTATCCATACCGAATCCAAGATTGGATTCCCGGACCAATCATTTATTGATCCTTCTTTTCTTTTCTATAACCTACCTTAGGTCTTCCTTATAGAACCATCAAACGAAACGAAATATAACCCCCGTCCGAACTACAAAACCCCAACAAACAATACAAGCGAAGTGGAAAAAGAGAGGAATTAGGTTCTCAATTTTCATGATCAAAATTTCTTTGGAAGACAAAGAAGTATGAGAAAGATGAGTCGCAGGATAAAAGATGGAATATTATATTAACTTCACTATTTTAGTTATTTTCATTTTAGTTTAGAGTTTGTTCTTTGTTCGACAGAATCCTGAAAAAAAGAAGGAAACCCCCTCGGAATTCAATTATGCTCTCTGTCCCTTCTTTCACAGAAAATGGAGAGGCAAATTGATGTACTTATTTGATCCGTCGGGACTGACGGGGCTCGAACCCGCAACGTCCGCCTTGACAGGGCGGTGCTCTTGCCTATTGAACTACAATCCCAGGGAAAGAAGAAGAGATCTAGCAGAAATTTTGGATTCTTTTTTATTCTCTCGTATCAGGTATTTCTCTCGTATCAGGTATTTCTTAAGAACAAGAGTGTTCTACCATCTGATAGTAGATTGGCAAATTGTTGGGCCGAGCTGGATTTGAACCAGCGTAGACATATTGTCAACGAATTTACAGTCCGTCCCCATTAACCACTCGGGCATCGACCCAACGCCTAATTCATTTTAGACGTTCCACAATCAACTTCCTTTCGTCTACCAGGCAGATTTGACAAATACATATCACTTGATCTAAAAAACAAAGTCCCACTGAGTAGACTATTAGAAGGACTTGACAAATATAGATCACTTGATAGAAAATACCACTCCTATAGTCTTGAGTCTTGGTATACCCCCAGAGGGACTTGAACCCTCGTTTTCTCCGTGAAAGAGAGAGGTCGTAACCACTGGACCATAGGGGCCTATGGCCACCTTTATTCATAAATCAACTAGAAAGAATAGGTCCCGGCCACCTTTAGAAAAAAAGCACTAGAAATACAATAGGTAATAAGAAAAATACCATAGGTAATGAATGCCTAAGGCCACCTTAACTTAAATATAACTCAGGCCGAGAGCCGCCTTTAGGAGATGAATCAAACCGAAAAAACTCGTTAACTATTCTAGCTATTCTGGAGGTTAATGGTAATCAAACTTTACCATTCAATTACAACCTTAAAACTTGAAAACTTGATTTCATTGGTCTTTCTCGTCTTTATCTTTCTCATTCACAAAGGGTTCTGCGTTGGATCCAAGATCCTTTACTCTCCAGTGGATTCAAGGTGCTTTACCAAAATAAGATTTGACCACTTAAATTATATTGCGCCCTAAGTCATACTGTCAATTGACGACAGGACAGGAGGGCAATAAAAGAAGAGAGAAGACGGAAATATAGATTAGGTATATCCGCGCGTTAACGTTAAGTTAATAAATAAAACATTCATATAGTTTTCTGGTATTCAATATTCAAGTAGATTAGAATTTCAATACCGTTATACATTATAATATAAGAAACTGAATAAGAAGAAGTTCAGTATCAATTTTTATTTCACCTATCTCATAGATTCCAGTTAAAGATTCATAGAATCGAAATTACATCATTGCTATATCTATAGGATTTTCTTTGATGGATAATGAGCCAGCCAAAATGGTATTTTTTTTTTTTTTTTTAGAATTCGATATGGATGAATATAAATAACTGACAATTTCAAAATAATCCGGGATAGACGCAATGTCCACAATACCTGGATTTAATCAGATACAATTTGAAGGATTTTGTAGGTTCATTGATCAGGGTTTGGCAGAAGAGCTTTCTAAGTTTCCAAAAATTGAAGATACAAATCAAGAAATTGACTT
>JAQQBG010000317.1:20000-27500 GCA_032199755.1 Ambrosia artemisiifolia | reverse complement strand
GGCGGTCAGTGATTGTCGTGGGCCCTTCACTTTCATTACATCGATGTGGATTGCCTCGCGAAATTGCAATAGAACTTTTCCAGGCATTTGTAATTCGTGACCTAATTAGAAACATATTGCTTCGAACATAGGAGTTGCTAAGAGTCAAATTCGGAAAAAAAAAACCTATTGTATGGGAAATACTTCAGGAAATTCTGGATGACCATCCTGTATTGCTGAATAGAGCGCCTACTCTGCATAGATTAGGCATACAGGCATTCCTCCCCGTTTTAGTGGAAGGGCGTGCTATTTGTTTACATCCATTAGTTTGTAAGGGCTTCAATGCAGACTTTGACGGGGATCAAATGGCTGTTCATGTTCCTTTATCTTTAGAGGCTCAAGCAGAGGCACGTTTACTTATGTTTTCTCATATGAATCTTTTGTCTCCAACTATTGGAGATCCCATTTCTGCACCAACTCAAGATATGCTTAGTGGACTCTATGTATTAACGAGTGGAAATCGTCGGGGTATTTGTGTAAATAGGTATAATCCATGTAATCGTAGAAACTATCAAAATGAAGATAATAACTATAAGTATACAAAAAAAAAAGAACCCTTTTTTTGTAATACCTATGATGCAATTGGAGCTTATCGGCAAAAACGAATCAATTTAGGTAGTCCTTTGTGGCTGCGGTGGCGACTAGATCAACGTGTTATTGCTGCAAGAGAAGCTCCTATCGAAATTAACTATGAATCTTTGGGGACCTATTATGATATTTATGGACACTATCTAATAGTAAGAAGTATAAAAAAAGAAATTCTTTATATATATATTCGAACCACTCTTGGTCATATTTCTCTTTATCGAGAAATAGAAGAAGCCATACAGGGGTTTTGGCAGGGCTGTTATAATTCTATGCTACCAGCGGGAATTCGAGTCTCGCCGGGTTAACTAGGACTATATTGCGGAATTTCTACGTGAATCAAGATCTAGAAAAGGAAGTTTTCCAATCACTGACTCAAACCCATTGTCAAATTCTACTCAGCGCAACGCAATATGGAGGTACTTATGGCAGAACGGCCCACTCAGGTCTTTCACAATAAAGTGATAGACGGAACTGCCATGAAACGACTTATTAGTCGATTTATTGATCACTATGGAATAGGATATACATCACATATCCTGGATCAAGTAAAGACTCTGGGTTTCCGACAAGCTACCGCCGCATCCATTTCATTAGGAATTGATGATCTTTTAACAATACCTTCTAAAAGATGGCTCGTTCAAGACGCTGAAAAACAAAGTTTTATTTTGGAAAAACACCATCATTATGGGAATGTACACGCGGTAGAAAAATTACGTCAATCGATCGAGATATGGTATGCCACAAGTGAATATTTGCGACAAGAAATGACTCCTAATTTTCGGATGACCGATCCTTTTAATCCAGTCCATATAATGTCTTTTTCGGGAGCCAGAGGAAATGCATCTCAGGTACATCAATTAGTAGGTATGAGAGGATTAATGTCGGATCCCCAAGGACAAATGATTGATTTACCCATTCAAAGCAATTTACGCGAAGGACTCTCTTAACAGAATATATTATTTCTTGCTACGGAGCCCGTAAAGGAGTTGTGGATACCGCTATCCGAACATCAGATGCAGGATATCTCACGCGAAGACTTGTTGAAGTAGTGCAACACATTGTTGTACGTCGAACAGATTGTGGCACCGTTAGAGGTATTTCTGTAAGTCCTCGAAATGGAATGATGGCGGACAGGATTTTTATCCAAACATTAATTGGCCGTGTATTAGCAGATGATATATATATAGGTTCGCGATGCATTGCTACTAGAAATCAAGATATTGGGGTTGGGCTTGTCAATAGATTCATAACTTTTAGAGCACAACCAATCTCTATTCGAACACCCTTTACTTGTAGGAGTACATCTTGGATTTGTCAATTATGTTATGGCCGGAGTCCAGCTCATGACGACCTGGTCGAATTGGGAGAAGCTGTAGGTATTATTGCAGGTCAATCTATTGGAGAACCGGGCACTCAATTAACATTAAGAACTTTTCATACTGGCGGAGTATTCACAGAGGGGTACTGCAGAACATGTGCGAGCCCCTTCTAATGGAAAAATTAAATTCAATGAGGATTTGGTTCATCCGACACGTACACGTCATGGACATCCTGCTTTTCTATGTTCTAGAGACTTGTATGTAACTATTGAGAGTGAAGATATTATACACAATGTGTGTATTCCGCCCAAAAGTTTTCTTTTGGTTCAAAACGATCAATATGTAGAATCAGAACAAGTCATTGCTGAGATTCGCGCAAGAACATCCACTTTGAGTTTGAAAGAGAAGGTTCGAAAACATATTTATTCTGACTCAGAGGGCGAAATGCACTGGAATACCGATGTGTACCATGCACCTGAATTTACATATGGTAATATTCATCTCTTACCAAAAACAAGTCATTTATGGATATTATTAGGGGAGCCCTGGAGATCTAGTCTAGGCCCCTGTTCGATCCACAAGGATCAAGATCAAATGAACGCTTATTCTCTTTCTGTTAAGCGAAGATCTATTTCTAACCCCTCAGTAACTAATAATCAAGTGAGACACAAATTTTTTAGTTCGTATTTTTCTGGTAAAAATCAAAAAGGAGATAGGATTCCTGATTATTCAGAACTTAATCGAATGACATGTACTGGTCGTTGTAATCTCAGATATCCGGGCATTCTCGACGGGAATTCTGATTTATTGGCAAAGAGGCGAAGAAATAGAGTCATCATCCCACTCGACTCGATTCAAGAAGGCGAGAACCAACCAATACCTTCTTCAGGTATCTCAATTGAAATCCCCAGAAATGATATTCTCCGTAGAAATAGTATTCTTGCTTATTTCGATGATCCTCGATATATAAGAAAGAGCTCGGGACTTACTAAATATGAGACTAGAGAACTGAATTCAATCGTCAACGAAGAGGATTTGATTGAGTATCGAGGAGTCAAGGTATTTTGGCCAAAATATCAAAAGGAAGTAAATCCTTTTTTTTTTATTCCCGTGGAAGTCCACATTTTGGCCGAATCTTCTTCCATAATGGTACGGCACAATAGTATTATTGGGGTAGATACACAAATCACTTTAAATAGAAGAAGTCGGGTAGGCGGATTGGTCCGAGTGAAGAAAAAAGCAGAAAAAATGAAACTTATAATCTTTTCTGGAGATATCCATTTTCCTGGAAAGACAAATAAGGCATTCCGATTGATACCACCAGGAGGGGGAAAACAAAATTCCAAAGAATACAAAAAATTGAAAAATTGGCTCTATATCCAACGAATGAAACTTTCCAGGTATGAAAAAAAGTATTTTGTTTTGGTTCAACCCGTAGTCCCATATAAAAAAACGGATGGTATCAATTTAGGAAGACTTTTCCCGGCGGATATCTTGCAGGAAAGTGATAATCTACAACTTCGAGTTGTCAATTATATCCTTTATTACGACCCAATTCTTGAAATTTGGGACACAAGTATTCAATTAGTTCGGACTTGTTTAGTGTTGAATTGGGACCAAGAAAAAAAAATAGAAAAGGCCTGTGCTTCCTTTGTTGAAATAAGGACAAATGGTTTGATTAGAGATTTTCTAAGAATCGACTTAGCGAAGTCACCGATTTCATATACCGTAAAAAGGAACGATCTGACGGGTTCAGGATTGATCTCTGAGAATGGATCAGATCGCGCTAATGTCAATCCGTTTTCTTCCATTTATTCCTATTCCAAGGCAAGGATTCAAGAATCCCTTAATACAAATCAAGGAACTATTCATACATTGTTGAATCGAAATAAGGAATCTCAATCTTTGATAATTTTGTCATCATCCAATTGTTATCGAATAGGCCCATTCAACGATGTAAAATCTCCCAATGTGATAAAAGAATCAATCAAAAAGGACCCCCTAATTCCAATTAGGAATTCGTTGGGCCCCTTAGGAACAGGCTTTCCAATTTATAATTTTGATTTCTTTTCCCATTTAATAACCCATAATAAGATCTTGGTAACTAACTATTTGCAACTTGACAATTTCAAACAGATTTTTCAAATACTTAAATATTATTTACTGGATGAAAATGGTAAAATTTATAATCCCTATTCATGCAGTAACATCATTTTGAATCCATTCAAATTGAATTGGTATTTTCTCCATTACAATTATTGTGAAGAGACATCTACAATCGTTAGTCTTGGGCAGTTTCTTTGTGAAAATGTATGTATAGCCAAAAAAGGACCGCATTTAAAATCAGGTCAAGTTCTAATTATTCAAGTTGACTCTGTGGTAATACGATCCGCTAAGCCTTATTTGGCTACTCCAGGAGCAACTGTTCATGGACATTATGGGGAAATCCTTTACGAAGGAGATACATTAGTTACATTTATATATGAAAAATCAAGATCTGGTGATATAACGCAAGGTCTTCCAAAAGTGGAACAGGTGTTAGAAGTGCGTTCTATTGATTCAATATCGATGAATCTCGAAAAGAGGATTGAGGGTTGGAACAAATGTATAACAAGAATTCTTGGAATTCCTTGGGCATTCTTTATTGGTGCTGAGCTAACTATAGTGCAAAGTCGTATCTCTTTGGTTAATAAGGTCCAAAAGGTTTATCGATCCCAGGGGGTGCAGATACATAATAGGCATATAGAAATTATTGTACGTCAAATAACATCAAAAGTGTTGGTTTCAGAAGATGAAATGTCTAATGTTTTTTCGCCCGGAGAACTAATTGGATTGTTGCGAGCGGAACGAATGGGGCGCGCTTTGGAAGAAGCGATCTGTTACCAAGCCGTCTTATTGGGAATAACAAGAGCATCCATGAATACTCAAAGTTTCATATCCGAAGCGAGTTTTCAAGAAACCGCTCGAGTTTTAGCAAAAGCAGCTCTCCTGGGGCGTATCGATTGGTTGAAAGGCCTGAAAGAAAACGTTGTTCTGGGGGGGATGATACCTGTTGGTAGCGGCTTCAAAACATCTTCAAGCGAACCTAACAACATTCCTAACAACATTGCCTTTGAACTAAAAAAAAAGAATCTATTAGAGGGGGAAATGAAAGATATTTTGTTCTACCATAGAAAATTATTTGATTCTTGCCTTTCAAAGAATTTCCATGATACACAAGAACAATCATTTTTTTAGTATTTTTAGGATTTCATGATACCTAAGAGCAGATTCACCCCTTTCTTTTATCTTTTACTTTCTTTTATCTTTTACTTTCTTTTATCTTTTACTTTCTTTTATCTTTTAAAAGGATCTGTTGGTTTTTCGGTGCAGTCATTTGATTTGGTAATAGTAATCAAAAAAATAACAAATAGAAAAGAATAATGGCTTGGGCTATGTATCTACGCCAATCTACGGTAGAAGAGAAGGTTCCATCGGAACAATTATTTATTTCAGTGTACCTCTTCGCTTTTTTTCAAAAGGGGGAGGCAGTGTGGGGAGAAATGACAAGAAGATATTGGAACATTAATTTAGAAGAGATGATGGAAGCAGGAGTTCATTTTGGCCATGGTACTAGGAAATGGAATCCTAAAATGGCACCTTATATCTCTGCAAAACGTAAAGGTATTCATATTACAAATCTTACTAGAACTGCTCGTTTTTTATCAGAAGCTTGTGATTTGGTTTTTGATGCAGCAAGTAGGGGAAAACAATTCTTAATTGTTGGCACTAAAAATAAAGAAGCTGATTCAGTAGCATGGGCTGCAATAAGGGCTCGGTGTCATTATGTTAATAAAAAATGGCTCGGTGGTATGTTAACAAATTGGTCCACTACAGAAACGAGACTTCATAAGTTTAGAGACTTGAGAACTGAACAAAAAACAGGGGGACTCAACCGTCTTCCGAAAAGAGATGCAGCTATGTTGAAAAGACAATTATCTCATTTGCAAACATATCTGGGCGGGATTAAATATATGACAGGGTTACCCGATATTGTAATCATCGTTGATCAGCACGAAGAATATACGGCCCTTCAAGAATGTATCACATTGGGAATTCCAACAATTTGTTTAATCGATACAAATTGTGACCCCGATCTCGCAGATATTTCGATTCCAGCGAATGATGACGCTATATCTTCAATCCGATTAATTCTTAACAAATTAGTATTTGCAATTTGTGAGGGCCGTTCTGGCTATATAAGAAATCCGTGATTAATAATAAGATAAATAAGTTATTTCATTTCGGAACCTTCATAGATTTATCGAATCGGTTACTATTTCTGAATCTCAAAAAATAGAGAAAAAGAACAAGGAATAGAATTTGATTAGTTGGTATTCAAAATATACGATTCAAGTAGTCAAGTCGAGAAACAGATGGTTGAATCAAAATAATTTTGTTTAAAGTTCTATTTTTGTCAGAGGGCAATATGAATGTTCTATCATGTTCCATCAACACACTAAATGGGTTATACGATCTATCCGGTGTGGAAGTAGGCCAACATTTTTATTGGAAAATCGGGGGTTTCCAAGTCCACGGCCAAGTACTGATTACTTCTTGGGTTGTAATTGCTATCTTATTAGGTTCAGCCACTCTAGCCGTTCGGAACCCACAAACCATTCCGACCGGCGGTCAGAATTTCTTCGAATATGTCCTTGAATTTATTCGAGATGTGAGTAAAACTCAAATTGGAGAAGAATATGGTCCTTGGGTTCCTTTTATTGGAACTATGTTTCTATTTATTTTTGTTTCTAATTGGTCAGGCGCCCTTTTACCTTGGAAAATCATACAATTACCTCATGGGGAGTTAGCCGCACCCACGAATGATATAAATACTACTGTTGCTTTGGCTTTACTCACGTCAGTGGCATATTTCTATGCGGGTCTTACCAAAAAAGGATTAGGTTATTTCGGGAAATATATTCAACCAACTCCAATTCTTTTACCTATTAACATCTTAGAAGATTTCACAAAGCCCCTATCACTTAGTTTTCGACTTTTCGGAAATATATTAGCCGATGAATTAGTAGTTGTTGTTCTTGTTTCTTTAGTACCTTCAGTGGTTCCTATCCCCGTCATGTTCCTTGGATTATTTACAAGTGGTATTCAAGCTCTTATTTTTGCAACTTTAGCCGCGGCTTATATAGGTGAATCCATGGAGGGCCACCATTGACTAGTTTTCTAAATCGTTTTTTTTTAGTTTAACCTAAGGCAATGTGTGCGTGGCTAAAAAAAATGAAATTCGGAAATGAAAATATACAATTACACTATATACGATCTAGAGTAATAGAAAAAAAGATTACAATAAAGATTACAATAAAGATTACAATATTGATATTAGAGTAGAGAATTGAAAAAAAGGGGAAAGAGATCTCAAAGATCTTTTTCCTAAAATTCCCGTTTGGTCCATTTATATCATAATCATACCTTCCCCTCAATGAATATTCGGATTAGATTGGTCATCGAATCCGAATATTCACTATTCGGAGTCGTAATTTGACGAAGAAGTCTTGTG
>JAQQBG010000316.1:0-40529 GCA_032199755.1 Ambrosia artemisiifolia | reverse complement strand
AGGGATGATTGGCGCGTACGGTGCGAGTCAAAGTCGGCGACGCCGATATCTAAAGCATGTCACTCGGTTCCCTCCTCGACGCCCTTCCGACGCGGGAACTTGCTTTTGTCTTGGCGAGAAAGTGGCGTGCGCACCTGCAGGACCGCGGGTCGGCTTGGTCGGCCCGGCCTGCACCGCCCCTGCGCCTCGCCGGACGGCCGCTCCCAGCGGACCATCGCAGGTCAGCTAATGAGTTACGGCGCGGTTGGCGTGGGCGTGGGTGGGGCGTGGCGGCGCGGCGGGCACCACACCGCCACCGCTCCTCGAGCCACCGCGACGAAGATGCAGCCGAGCAGAAGCGTTCCTGGAAACGCTCCTTTTCCAGTGCGCATCGAGACTTAGAAAAAATAAAAGTTGTCGGTTCAGAAAATAATTGCAGGAGAGTCGTTTTTCCATGCTAGCTCTTTGTATTTTTATTTTAATTTTTGAAAAAGCATGCTGTAATTATTTTTTTCTGTGGAGTGGAGAGTGTATGTGTGCTGTGCGCTCGGTGTCGCGGGGCTGGCACTGCGGCCAGTACACACCCTGTTCCTAATACATGTGTTTTCCGCAGCCGTGACCGTCCGCGACGCCTGGCGACGCTTCGCGACGCTTGCTCGCCTCAATGGCGTCCGTTGTGTGCGGACAAACGGCGCACGCCGCCCTGTCTGTCTGTCTGTCTGTCTGTCTGTCCTGTCTGTCTGTCTGTCTGTCTGTCTGTCTAGGCCGCGGCGGGCAGCCCAGTCAGGAGCAGGCGGGGCAGGCAGTGCAGGCCGAGGCAAGTGAGGGCGAAAAGAAAAGGACACAGTCAGCAGAAAACATGGCTCAGCGCGCTGGTGACTCAGTGGCGAGGGGGAGGGTGGATATGGAACACACCAAGACCCATAAATTAGCTCATATTTTCGTAAGTTAAGATTACTTTATTTACTTTTTTTTCACAACAGTATTTAAAAATATTTTTCTTACTTTTTTAAAAACTGCTCTTAATTTTTTTGAGGTCGCTGGGTTGGGTCTACATCGTTTGTACGACCTTTTTTTTGTCCGACCCTGTCAAATTCCGCCAGCAGCTCAGATTTTCCTTTTTGTCCGACCTCGTTTTGTCCGATCCACCAATCCCCAAATTTACGATGAAAATAATAATTTAAAAAAATCAAAACATACACCGCTCTCGAGAGAGCCGCCCTGGACAACTTCGGTGATCGGGGGGACATCGTCCCAAAAATTTCATGCCTCCAAATGGCTTAAGATTTCTCTGGGGCACTCCACAGGGCACCCCGAACACATGTTCAGGCCATGTTTGGGCCTTTGAGCCGGTCCTTCTGACGAAGAAAAATGCGATTTCGCCTAACGAAAATCCTTCCATCAGTGTCCACACCAAGATTAGAACGTTTAACTTAATTTTCAAATAAAGAAAAATTTGGCAAGAGAAAGGCGCCCCTACGTGGGCTTTCCTAACTCCCCTACCGGGCTTGGTCCACCCGGAAGTTCCATCGTCCGCCTCCAGCGATCAAACAGATTCTAGCCGTCTAGAATCTGGACAATGAGAGTCCTGCCTGTTGGGCCAGATTGCAACGTTTCCCTGTAGCCGGGTTTAGAACCCAGACCCCTTACCAGGGGGGCCTCTACATAGTACAACGGAGTCTAGACACCCTGTCAGGCTATTTAACGCACTGAGCTAAGCGCAGGGACACTGCTTCGACGATGATTTTGTAAACTTGAACCGCATCTTGGCGCCGGAAGAAAATGCAAAGAATTACAGGGAGTCGAAACCCCGCACCTTGGACTTGCCCGTCGGTCACTCAACGCTCTCACTCCACGGAGCCTTGCCTGACGGTCTCGGGCTCGACGCGTGCTCGCATCTTGCCGCGCGGGGCGGCATATTTTGAACGCTTCGTAGCGCGGTGCCTTCCACGGTCGGCGCTGTAGTTGGGGATGCTTGGCCTTCCGCCTCAACTGCAGAGCAACTTCTTCGGGACGTCTGCCCCGCTGAACTTGCTCATGCGATTTTTGAATACGTAACCCGTCTGTATGAGCTGACCTGAATGCATGTCTCACGCATATACTCGAACGGATGAGTGTGAGGTCACAGGTGTACTCGGTTTAAAACCATGAGTCTCGGATCTGGATCTTGAGATAGCTGCAAAGTCTGAACTTTCGATCTCTGCTGAGATCCAGATCCACACTCATCCGTTCGAATACATACGTGAGACATGCACCCAGGTCAGCTCATACAGACGGGTTACGTATTTAAAAATCGCATGAGCAAGTTCAGCGGGGCAGACGTCCCGAAGAAGTTGCTCTACAGTTTGAGGCGGAAGGCCAAGCCACCTAACCACAGCGCCGGCCGTGGAAGGCACCGCGCACGAAGCGTTCAAAATATGCCGCCCGCGCGGGCAAGATGCGAGCACGCGTCGAGCCGAGACCGTCAGGCAAAGCTCCGTGGGTGAGAGCGTTGAGTGACCGACGGGTAAGTTCAAGGTGCGGGGTTCGACTCCCTGTAATTCTTTGCATTTTCTTCCGGCGCCAAGATGCGGTTCAAGTTTACAAAATCATCGTCGGAACAGTGTCCTGCGCTTAGCTCAGTGCGTTGAATGCCTGACAGGGTGTCTAGACTCCGTTGTACTATGTAGAGGCCCTCTGGTAAGGGGTCAGGGTTCTAAACCCGGCTACAGGGAAACGTTTGCAATCTGGCCCAACAGGCAGGACTCTCATTGTTAACTGACGGCTTGAATCTGTTTGATCGCTAGGAGGCGGACGATGGGAACTTCCGGGTGGACCAAGCCCGGGTAGGGGAGTTAGGAAAGCCCACGTAGGGGGCGCCTTTCTCTTGCCAAATTTTTCTTTATTGAAAATTAAAGTTAACGTTATAAATCTTGGTGTGGACACTGATGTAAGGATTTTCGTTAGGCGAAATCGCATTTTCTTCGTCAGAAGGACCGGCTCAAAGGCCCAAACACGGTCTGAACATGTGTTCGGGGTGCCTGTGGAGTGCCCCAGAGAAATCTCAAGCCATTTGGAGGCATGAAATTTTTGGGTCAAAATCGGTAGGTCGGACATAACGAGGTCGGACAAAAAAGAACATTCTATGAGCAGCTGGCGGAATTCGGCAGGGTCGGACGAAAAAAAGGTCGTACAGACGATGAACACACCGGCTGGGTTGACTCTTGTTGCTTTTAACCATAGCGTAGGGGATGAAAAAAATCGTCGCGGTCGATTTGCGTGTTCAAGTTGAGGGCTTTGTAGGTCCTGGCATTCCGAGTTCGAATACCGGGTCGGACGTTTCTTTGTCGCGGCCGCGGCGTCGGCACGCAGCCAAAGCAGAGGTGGCGCCCCCTTGCGGCGGTGCGCTGCAGTGCGATGCGGCGCGCCGATGCGGCTCCACGACAAGGCGGTGCCATCGCCGTCGTGCGTCTCCCGTCGGGAAAGCACTGCCAGCCTAGAGCCCTACAGTACTTCAGTACTAAAGCACAGTACCCTAGCACAGTGCTCTAGGCTAGGGTCGGGTCCTGCAAGGCGTCTGGGGCGGTGCTCCCGCGGCCCGCCCGAGGCATGTCGCGCTGCCTGGCCGGCCGAATTCCACGTGGTGGCGTGCGGCCGGCGCGGTGTCGCGCGGGACATGCAAGCACGGAGCGTCGGCGCGTCGCGCTGCCGAGGCAAGCAGTAGCCGCACGCAAGTGTCGCGGAATCCTTGCGATGTGCGCCCGCCAGGCGGCGACGCCCTCCTTAAATCCGTAATCAGGGTATATCGCTCACGGGCTTTCGGAGCGCTCTCCCGCGCTCTCCGAGAGCGCTTTCAGCAGCGGCACGCAGCCTCCGAGGTGCGGGGGAGGGCGTGGACGAGGGCGTGTGTGCTGCCGGCGTCCCGGCCTACGCATTAGCACGTTTCCCGTTCGTGGACGCCCGCGGCCGGCCGAGTTTCCGCGCCAGGACCACTGTCTATTGACTCGACTCATTCACCGGGCAAACGCGCGCCCGGAAACCACACCACGCGTCGCCAGGCCAGGGGAGCTTCCACGGCCCACCCCTGGCCACGCCCTGGGTCCTTCTGCCTCGGCGTGTGATGGTCACATCAGGCAGGTCAGGCCGGCGGACCGCTACGCCCGCTACGGCAGTTAGGGGTCCTGACTAATAGCCCGAACGAGGCGGAATCCCCTCCTGTCGGAGCGAGGAGGACCCCGACGAGGGGGGCCTCGGAGTGAGGTGTCCAGGGGAGGCCCGACACACCCGTTCAATATCGACTGAGCCGCCGACACCGGTCATCTGACCCACTGTGGTGTCTCCGGTTCCTGCCTCCCATCCGCCACTACCGCTACCCGCGCCGCGCTGTCGGTGGCTTATGGCGCCCTCGGCCCGCCACCCTCATTGGTCGAGGATACCGTAAGGATCCTGTCACACGCTGCTCGGTGCCACCGGGATCATCCCATAATTGATCTCGATTTACGACGCGAACGCAAGGAACCGCACCCTTAACTTCTTATGATGGCGTGGTCATCATAAGGTATGAAACAAACCAAATTATGCGTACTACGCACGCCTCCTACGTAATACGATGAAATTCATCGTACCTTACGTTGAAAACGACCGCAATTCAATCAATTCATGCGTACTTTACGCACAAAATATGCATACTATGATAGAATGTGCCGTACCTTATGTTGATGACTGTGCATATTTATACATGTTCTTATTTCTACGTACCTTATGGTGGCAAATGATCGTACTACGTATAAAAATGTTCATAAGAATCTAAGGGTGCGCGTGGACCGGGCCGACTGCGAAACATCCCGCCAGACCACTGCGCCAAACTTTATCATTTTATGCTGCACAATTTTTTCAAACTTTGCCGTCGTTTGATTAATTTGTGAGTTTACTATAAAATAAAATATTTTTTCTTTATTTTAATTTTTTTGCGAACCCGTTCGCCGCGCATCGATCAATGCTTCACAAGATAACTAATGATTTGATTAAAAAAAGAATTTTGGTCAACTCGCGATGTGCTGTCGAAAAAGCCCCCCTGACCTTGAACTGAACGACGCCGCGAGGGGAGTCATCGTCGATGCGCGTGGAGAGGGGGGGGGGGGGGGGGGGTGCTAGTCCTCCTGGTTTTGTTTCCGGGCGCCACATAGCGACCCGTCGCAGTGGATCGGGGCGGTGCGTGGCGGTGCGTCACTGCGTCCCGCGCGCCTCTGACACTTTTCACTGTCTGGCGCTCTCTCGCACGTCTCAGATAAGGTTCACACCTTGTTGCGTGGGTGGCAGCGCGAAATGGCTGCACCAACCGCGACCTGGCGGGGAAAAAATGTTTTTTTGTTGTTGTTTTTTTTTTTTTGCGTTGTTCGGGCACGCATGTAAGATACACACTGCTTTTGAGCTGGAACCGCAACGCACCTTGAATGGGTATAGTTGTTGAGACGAGGCGGAGAGAGCAGAGCTCGTGCGGCGGAGGTATTGGTGCGCCGCAGCGACAGTGCAAAGAGACAGTGCATCTGCGTCACTCGTCCATTCGTCACGTTCCACAAAGCAACCGCGGCAAACTGGTGCAGCCAGCCACCGAGCTATATGCCAGGATCAGGCTCCCGGGCCTGCGGAGGGGCACGTCGCCGGCAGCACCGAGCCCCGCCAACCGCGAGGAAAACCCGTCGAGCAAACCAGCGAGGGACTCGCGCCGAGAACCTTGCCGTGGACCTCGTTAAGGACGATCCCCTCGTGCAGAATCCTCCCCGATCCCACCCAGGAACCCCGTCAGGGACGGCCGCGAAAAACAAACGTCAAACTCTGCCGGAGTGAGGAGTGTGTCACTGGGCCGCGACCCTTGCAAGGACGCGCGCCAACGCCAGCCAACGGCCGGTGTCCTGGAACGCGGTGAGCATGCCGACGGCGGGGGTCCAACCCCCACTACCCCCCGAACGTTTAGCAAACAAAACACGATCACATAACGGCAGTTTGTGCGCCACTTCTGTCGACAAGAGACCGCCGTGGAGCGAGCCTGGCCGGTGGGCTGGCCGGTGGGCTGGCCGGCAGGCAGCGCGACAGAACGGGACTCCCGGCCGAGTCCTGGGCCGGCCAGGGGCCGCCGCGCCGTGCCGTGGGCCCCGGCAGATGCTCCGCGTTAATTCAATGTTTGAGTTTGAGAAGCGTGTAATTTCTGGCTGCGGCGGGGGAGCGCAACGGTGCCGACGCTTCCCCCTCCACCGCTTCCCGCTCCTCAGTATTCACACTTCCTTTTAATCTCCATGCATCTCGTAAAATGAGATCACTTACTTTCTCTCGCCGGCATCAAACGAACGGCCAAAGGAGTCACTTCTTTTTTTTTCGAGTAATTCTCTTCTTTTTTAGGGAGGAGAGAAAACCAGTACACCACACGCTGGCTTATAATGCGCAGGGCGAGGCGGGTCAGTGCAGACGGGTCCGGTCTACCACCGCGCCACGCCGCCCTGCCTTCCCGCCTCCCTCGCCGGCCCAGGCCCACCCTGTACTGGCCGAGTCCGCCGAGTCGCTGGCCGCCGCGGCCCGGCCTGCCGCCCACGGGGCACGCCGCACGGGCATCTGCTTCATACGCCTCGCGAGCTGCCACCGCAGTGCGTGGCTGCTGAATGCAGTCGGGACGGCCGCCAACAAGGCTCTATCCGTCCAGAGATGGTCGCGCAGATAGCTCCTTGTTGGGTGGCCGAGGGAGGGGCAGACGACGAACGGGGCCCGCCCCGACCGAGGCCCCCACACCGAGGCCCCGCCGAGCCCTCACCCAGCTCGTCGTTCCAGTATTCCTGGCATGTTGTTTCCTGATAGGCCTGGCCGGGCCGCGCCGCTGCCGAGCCGTGCGAGCGCCGACGCCCGAGAGGCGCTGACTCGCCTGGACAGAGTAATACGAGTGTTACAATATCGGTATACAAATATTCCAAGTTAATACGTGATATAATACACCCAATGACGAGTTCCATAAGACAAAGGATCTCAAATTTTCCAAAATGGACGCGGCAAAACAAACCAGCACCCACCCATTTCGACCGCGACTCCGCGCCCACGCTGTGTTTGCACTCGCCCACCCGCGCCCTTCCAATAAGGCCTCTTCACACAGGCGATGGGATCCTGCCGCGCCTCCCCATCCCATTCTGCCGTGCGGCGTTCGCACGTCTGCCTGGTCTGCCGGTGCGAGACAGGTGGAACGGCCCTGCAGAGAGCGGCGACCCGCGCGGCCCTGGAGCGAGGCCCAAGGAGAGCACCGGCTAAGGCGAGCAGTGGGTGCAAAGGAGTGTGCGCAGGGTGTGCTGCCGCGTCGGATGCGTTGCCTAACTTGCAGGCGTCGAACTTTGGGCTGAAGTGTCGGCTTGCTGGCGACGCGGGACGCCCCGCCGTGGCCGACGCAGCACCGACGCCCCGCCGCCCCGCTCTCCCTCGCTTCCTGTTGCGCAACAGGGCTCCGTCCGCCCCCGCCCAATCAGAACATCAATAGTCGTCCTCGCGAGTCGCGCAGACATGTTTTATCTCTCCCGCGTGACTGGCCGTCTCGTCATGTCGCTATGCTGCTGGAGAAAACGCAGCAGACCCCGGACAAAGCAAAGAGTTGAGGTTCCTTTCCGCGAAAATGCTATTTTTCCTTTCTTTTTCCTCCACTTTCGTGGGCAGCTGGGTGTGTGTGCCTTTTGTCTGTTCCCGGGAGTGAGTGGCGGACTGGCCCGCTGTTTGTCTAGGGCGGCGAAAGGTGCTAATTGACGTGGGCTCTCGGCGTCCGGCCCCCCCTCCCACCTCCTGCCCTGCCAATAGTGGCTCCCAAACGCGAACCAATCACGAAGCGCGCGCGCGCGCGCGGGGAAATTTGAAAACCTCGCGAACCTCATCACGTCCGAGTTTAAAATGAATGACCGCTCACCGGCGCACGCACTTTCTCTACAGGCGACGCGCAGAAAGAAAGAAAAGACAACAACAGCAACAAGAGCGAGTGTGTTTTTGTTTTCGCCGGCGTGTGTTTTGTGTTCACTTTCATCGACGTGTTTCCATTCGCGTTCCCCGGCGTCTCCCACGAGCATTGTTGTGCACTCATTACGGGCTTACTAGCACCGGGAAAAAAGAGGAAAGAAGACCACCGGTCTCACGGCGGCACAGCGGCGCACAGTGGAGCAGAAGACCGGCGGTTGGGTGGCAGAAGCTCGTTCCGGCCCTCAAGAGTCGTTGAACGGTGGCCAACAATGGACTGCTCTGAGAACGAGGATGCCACTGACGGGGTCCGGTCACCCCCTCGATGCGAGGAGTTCTTAGCGGCACTGGGGGATCGAAACTTGCCCAGAGTCTAGGCCGCGGCGACCCGGTCTTCTGACCCGCCGGCGGGGCTCTAACTTTGTGCCTTACATTCATGTTTAATGGCACCGCCGGCCACCGCCGGTGCCGAATGCGACGATGGGCTTGTGTGTTTTCGCTTTCCACGCGGCGCGAGGACGTGAATGGCTAGCAGCAGCAGGTAGGTCGTCACACACCCGCTGTTGTTCTGCGAACCCAACCGACACTGTCCTGGCGTCGAGCGAAAAATAATTTCTGCTTAAAGGCGACATGCTCAGAACCCATCTGGTCCGATTCTTTCCGAGTCCGCGGCGCATCGGGCACGTCGGACACGTCGGCCACGTCGGCCACGTCTGCCACGTCGGACACGTCGGCCACGTCGGCCACGTCCATCCTGCCCTCCTCTCCGCGACGTAAGCGAGCCTCTCCGGGCGCACCGCCGCCTCTGTTTCCCTATGGAAATGGATAACTGGAGCAAAAGGAAAAGGAAGGCCGCGGCGCGCACCACGGCGGTCACTGCCACGGCCAGCTCAGCTCGCCGGCGTGGCGCGGCACGGCGCGGCACGGCCCGGCAGAGCGCGGCACGGCGCGGCAGAGCCACACACGCGTGACGCGCGCTGCACCCGCCTTGCAACAACCGCTCGCCCGGCAGTTTCTCATAGCAGACGCCGCGGATTTGGGGGCGCGCTGCGCGCTCGATGCCGCCAGTGTGCACTACTAGCACACCACTTTCACCGACATTAGAGGGCGGAGCCTGGCCGGAAAAAAATTAATAGGAATTAAAGGCTGATCTGTCGTGAGTGCGATCTGCGATTCCCAGGGATCCTGCGGTGCAGTTCGACGGCCCCACCCAAAACTGAGCCGCCGGTGGGTCCCTGCCAGGCCTCGCCCTGTTCCCAGGCCAGGGCAGCGGGCAGCGGGCAGCGGCAGGCGCGCGGTGCAGCCAATGCCCCTGTTCGATGTCCCTACCGAGCTGGCCGTCCGAACTGGTCCAGAAGTGGGCCGGGAGGGCCGCGCCGGCCGCCGCGCCGGAGACCAGCAACTCGTCCGGGAGGGGCGGGCCGCGGCCAGGGTGGGCCAGGGCGGCCCGTTTGTGGGCTGCGCGACGTGGCCGTGCAACAAGGGCGTATCTGTACGGTGATTGCCATGCAGATATGCCTTTGTTGAAGGGATGTGTGGTGCGGCCCGGGGCGGCCTGGGCGGCGCGGGGTGCGACGGGGCCTACTGTTGCTCCTGCGGGGAGAGCGGGGCGTGGCACAGTGGGCCAGAGGTGCGGCGGTGGCAGGCCGAAGCCACTTGTCGCATTCTGGAGGACCAAGGGGAGGCCGAGCTGAGGTGGGACACGGGGTTAATCGCATTGGCCCCTGGCGCCATCGGCTGGCAATTTGGTTGGCTGGTGACAACGGGCCGCGGCTCCAACTAACTTAATCGTCTCACTTTGGATCCAGACTGGTCCCCGTTCGAGCACGCTGGGGCGCGCTGGGGCGCGTTGGGGCACGGGCCGTGTGCGCACCACGGCAACGGGATCTTCCTTTCTATTTTATAGCTCAAGTTATCAACTCGGTCATTCGTCTGCGGCACCGAGAGCGTCGTGTAGTTGGAGTGTGGGGCCGGCCGAAAATAGATTCCCCGATAGACCGGACCGGGCTCGCGCGTGGAGACGGAGGTGTAGACCCACCCCACTGCTCGAAAAAACTGTTTAAAAAAACACACGTGGGATCCTTGGGATGGCTTCCCAATTTACTTCATAGCTCTTTTGACGAACCTTATTTCGCCATCCCGAGGGGCTTGTTTTACTTTTAAATTAAAGGAGGATTCATCCTAATTAAATATGAATTTTAAAAATACTGTACACGAAACACTGAACGGAAGCGCTTGAAAACATAACGATGTGGGGACTCGAACCGCGGGACTGTCTCAGCTTTCGTTTAGCGGCGCGGAGCGTTACAAAAGGGTGAGGGAGCGCGTGCCGCGTTGCCGTGTCATTGACCGCGACGCGACCGCCTCGCGCACACAAACTCGTGTTGCACCCGCCAGCCGTCCCCCGCCGCGCCCCACCGCGCCGCGCCGCGCCCCACCCCACCCCCCTCGCCGCCGCGTCCGGGTTCCACATCCGGTACGGCCAGTCATCCGGGTCCTGGCGCTGGGCGGGGCTGCAGTGGCGGTGGGCTCAAGCCAGTTTCCGGCTGACCCGGCCAATCCACGGGTTCAAGCACTTTTCACACACACACACCGCGCGCGCGCCGAGTAAATTGTTGCAGGAATATCCTTTCGCTGCTCGGGTCGTTGCCACTGCAAAAGTGAAAGGGGAGTGGCGACAGTATTGCGCCTCGCCCACCCCCCTCCACGTTGCGTCTACCCGCGGATCGGCCCGGCCAGGCCCGGCCAGGCCCTACCCCCCACCTGCATCTTTCTCTTTCTCTGACGGGGTGAGAGCGACAGCAGTCGATCTCCGGGTTCCGACAGGTACCACAGGTACCACAGAGCTGCTATTCTTCTCCTGCTTGTTCGCGCACACACTGACACGCGCCAACAATTAGAGGGCGCCGGCTCCTGCATGTGATAGTGTCATCCCCTGGACTCGTCACCCCGGATACCCCGCCGCTGGTTTCAATCCGGGAGTCCTCCAATCAGGAAGTGTCGCCGGGTACTTCTCCCTCGCTGTCTGGCATCTCCCTCCGGTGTCCTACTCCATGTCCTGCCCGGCGTCTTACGGGCGTGTCCTGCCACTCCACTCACACACGGACACACACACACATGCACACACGCACGCGCGCGCGGTGGGCCTCGGGTCTTTGTCCCTGTGTGCCTTTGGTGAAAGTCATCGTGCCTCTTCATTCGCAACACCACGCCACCCACGCCGGTGATCCTCGCCCCCCTCCCCCCCTCCCAAAACTCGCCCACCACATCCCCCCCTCCCCCCCCTTCCCTCCACGTACAGGCAGCAGCGGGCGGCGTGCTCTCTCCGAAGTCTTCTTGAAACTGAGTCAAGGCCAAACTTGGACCACTTTCTCCGGGCTGATTCAATATCTTGCCGGCCTCCGTCCGGGACCGTCAGGACGGAGACGGCCGGGCCGCCCGCGCCAGCACCGCCCCGACCACAAGGAGGGGGTATCGGTGAACGAACGGGATGCTGGGTGCGCGGCCGGGCGCGGCGCGGCGCGGCGCGGCGCGGCACGGCACGGCGGCAGGACCCGTCAGGGCAGCCGAAAAGCGGTTGCGGTGGCGGTGGCGGTGAGACATGTGAATACACGGCCCTTGGGAGGCAGCGTGGCGCGGCGCGGCAGGGGCGGCAGGGGCGGCAGGGGCGGCGGGGCGCACCGCAGCAGGGCGCAGAGAGAGTTCCCTAATCTGAACGAGGCGCTCGGTGAGGTGCTCGGTGAGGTGGTGTTACAACACGCGCGCGCCCGGACGAACAAATGCACGAGGTCCGCGTCCGCCTCCGGCCCCCTCCGGCACCTCGGGTGGCCGCCGCGCCGCCGCTTACTGGAAAAGCGTCTAGTCGTGTTTGAGGAGCATTGCGTGGTGCGGCACGGCGTGTGTCGCAGAGAAAGCGCCCCCTGGCGGACATTTCACGAAAACACGAAAGCGACGAGAAATACGCGCCATTGGCATTGGCGGATCGGCGGCCGGTTCATTCGCTCCTTGTGATGCGGAATCATTGCGGCGGAGAAGGAAACCAGTCTGTTGGTTGGGGGCAGAAATGCGGAGCGGAGCGGGCAACGCGACGTGGCACATCTGTTTCGTTTCCCGAGCTAATGGCGTAAAAGTGAAAAAGTCGGAGCCAGGCGGAGCCAGGATGTCCAGCACCGCGTCCGGGAGGGAACGGGACGCCGGGACGCCGCGCCGGGACGCCGCGCCGGGACGCCGCGGACAGCACGACAGCTTTTTCGCTTTCCGCCGCGCGAGTCACCGGCTTTTAATTCAGATCCCAGCAGTCGTCATTAGAGGCCCCATTAATTGTGTCGGAACGAGTCGTTGTGGCGCGGCGTGTCTCGACTCAGCGTCGCGTGTGGCCACACTGGCGACAGGTCGTTCAAGACGCGTTCACCGATGGTACCGCAGTCGTCCCTGCGCCTCAGATTTCTCCCGATGACTTTGGTGGGCCTCCGGAGTGAAAGACATGCAATAAAATAAAAGGCACGACGCCGCCGTGGCCGTGCCGTGCCGCGCCGCGCCCTGCCGCCGCTGTGCAGGTGCTATCTCGGCTTTCTGTCCCGATGCGCTTCGGCCGGAATGGCCCGAATCCTTCTCCGACTTGGCAAAATCCCGGCCAGGTAATTGCAGTCCGAATTGCTTCCTCTCATAATCCCACTCTCACTCTCCGCCCAATTTTCATGTCGCCTGCCCTGCCCTGCCCTGCCCTGCCACCCTGCGCGTCTTTTTTGTCGCTGCTCCAAGCCGCTTTCATTCAGCGGGGGCTCGCTGGTGCTTGTGTCGCCCCTCCCCCTCCCCTTCCCCCCGGTATTTGGTTAGTTTCGGACTGGCGTTTTGCCGTTTTTTCCCGGCCGCTCCACTGCGTGCTGCTCGGGGCTCCTGGGCGCGCCGGCAAATAGTCTGCTATGTAAAATGCGACCCAGTGACCCACTACGTCGGCGGAGTCAAAGACCGAGTCAAAACCGAGTCAAGACCGAGTCAAGGCGGGCAGTCCCGCCGTTAATTTCGGCCCAGCCTCCGCTCCGTCCCACTCGCACCTGCCGCCTGATCCCGAGAGTCCTGCGCGACGTCCTGGACGCGGAGGTGCGAGAGAAACAGGACGAGAAGGACTCTCCGCTGCATGCCGCCGTCACCTAGACCATCCCAATCATGTGTTATAGCCCACACTCACGGCAGATGGCGGCAGCCTGCGGCAGCTGGCGCAGCTGGTGCAGCTGCCCTCCGTGGAGGGGCATGAGCTCCCCGAGGCAGATGAAGAGCCCGCACGTTCGAGCGCACACAGAAGCGCCGCTGGAGTTCCTGGAGGGCGTCTAAGGGAAGTCCCTGCAGCACTAGCTGCAGCGGGAAGTCGGCCCTGCTGGAACTAATGGTTGCCGAGATAATCCAGCGATTGATGACTTGGCCACAGAAAAGGCTACCCTAATCTCCCGAGCCGCCACCGCTGCCGCCGAGCGCCGGCCCGCACCGGGACATGGTCCGGCCGCGGCGTGGTCGGCGACGTCGGCGGCGGGCGGGGGGCCGCATCGGCGGTGTCGCCCACATAAGGCAGTTTGTATTTATATCACCTCGATCAGCCCCTGCCCTGGGTTTTCTTGCCTCTATTGCGAGGGAATACACACGGTGTACCCACACACCACACCACGCACGCGGGCTCATCCGAACGCTTGACCCGATGGGGGGCCCGCCCCGCCCCGCCCCGCCCAGGCCACCCGGCCACCGGGGCTGGGACCGGGCCAACCGATGTGGGTCACAAAAAACGGTTCATATCCATAGCTTGCCAGCTCTACTCGGTAGTCAGAGGCCGGGTCCAGTTCAGGCGGGGCGGGGGCGGGGCGGGGCGGGGTGCACTCCGCCGCGCCACGCCCCACCCCGCCCCGCCCAGGCCCCGCCACCCAGATCATGTCCAGTGAGCGTCTCAACGTCTCACGCAGGCTCCTACACGTCCAAGTCCGGAGGCACAGACGCTGGGAAGCCTCCGACCAAGTGGAGGGCGTTTCTCCAAAGACGCGGGGTGGGGGAGGGGGGGAGGGGGAGGGGGGAGGAACGGCGAAATAATACGTGTGAGGCAGCGGTGTGGTGTGGGCGTGGCGTGGCCGTGGCGGTGGGGATGCAGTCGCGTCGCGCGACACCCCAGCCAATCTGGAGTGACCCAGAAAGCCTGCAGGCGATGGCCGATAGCGCCCGATTCGAATGGTCCAATCAAACCAGACGTCGCGACGCCACCAGCCGCCGCCAACCACTGACGGCCTGGTCGTAGGGATGCTGTGTTCAGAACACAACAAGAACAACAGCATGCGACGCCCACGGGCCGTGCACCTTAATGACGAACACGGGCGTCGACGCGGTGCCAGGCCACAGAGCCAAACGCGCCTCTGTGGGCGCCATTTCGAATCGGCCGCCCCTTTGTCCGATTAGCGGTTATCACCAATGCCGCACTCCGCGTCCGTCGCCCTCCCTCGGTGTCAGGCAGAGGGGTGGCGGGGCGGCGGGCGCAGTGCCGCGGGGACATCCAAGCTGTCCATGTCGGGCACGGCTTGCGGTGCGGCACTCGAACTTTGTCAACGCCACGCCGCGCCGCGCCGGCCCGGGCCTCCCATCTGTCCCGATTCCCCGCATAAACGCCGCCGCCATGGCCGGGGCGGGCCGATGGCCAGGCAATGGCCAGCCGATGGCCCGGCCGGCCGGTGGCGGCGGCAGCCCCAGCCGACAGCCAGGCCATCAAGCCGCATTCTGAGGATCCCTCATTATCCCTAACCTAAAAATCGGCTGACCTGGATGGCCTGGATGGCCTGGATGTTGGACCAATCAACGGCGACGGCGCGGCGGACATATTCATCGGCCGCGTCCACGCACGCACGGCCGACACGCAGACAGGAACATCCCGCCCCTTCCCTGCACGCCACCCCATGTCAACGCCTCCCTCCGCTCACGGCCTGCCGGGCTCAGCTCCGCAGATTCGATTCGATCCGCATCACGCGATCGCGCGACGCGGCAGGTGCGCCAGTGTGCGTGGCATCTCCGCGGCATCTCGCGAATCCACACAGAATGTTCGCCCAGCCCAACGAGAGCGGTGAACAGTGGCCAGAAGACCGGTGTCGGTGTCCAGAGATCTGGACACCGACAAGGTTAGTTTCAACACGGCTCACCCGAATGTCCCCAGGCAACCAATAAGCGCCGAGCGCAACGTGGGGATCCGAGGCCGGGGCGGGGCGGGGCTGCGAGCGGGGCTTCAAGTCAAGCTGGTTTCGGATCTCAGCTTTCCATCGGCGTGGCTGCGTGGCTGTGCCGTCCGGTAGAAAGCCCCCCGTCGGTGCGGCGGGTTGTTCTTTTTGGTCCGCACATCCACGTCGCCCGTCCCGGCCCACCGTCCGGGAACGCCGACGGGGTCCTTGTCCTGTCGCGGAGACTAAATAACCGCCGGTGGACCCGCCGCTTGGGCGACGCAGGATGTCCTCCGAGGCCCCGGCGAGGCAGGCAACCCTTCCGGCGAGCTTGGCTGGCGACTCACCGCCCACTGGCAGCGCAGACCCCGTGGCGCCGGTGTCCGTTGGGTTGCCTGCCGCGGGCCGCGTCCTGAGGACGAGCAGCTCCACCAGGGTAGGCATCCCATCGAGCAGGCAAGGACCAGGAGTGGCGGCCCGGCTAGGCGCACCGGAGGGGCAGTTCAATGAGGGAAAGGATCGAGACGGACTCCTACGAAGCTAGTTTATTTGGTAACATGTTTGCAAAATAGTGGAAGGCACCGCCTTGTCTTTGGTTGAGTTCCTCTGAAACGAACAGTTCTGGCCGCCTACCCCAGCGACAGCGACCCTCGTATGTTGTTGCTGCCTCCGCTGCGCCTCTGCTCGTCGGCGGAGCGGGGGTCCGCCGTCGTCGGCCGCCTCGTCCTCCCAGCGGAAGCCCTTGGTGTTGCGGTGGCCGGCGTGGCGCTCGTCACGGAAGTCGTAGTTGACCTTGCGGAAGAGGTGGTGCGGGGTGGCCGCGCCGGACAGCCAGGCCGGCAGCGCCCCGGGAGCGGGGATGGTGCCCGGCAGCGGGTTCGTGCCCAGGGTCAGGATCTGGGGGCCCTCCTCCACGGGCGGGGGGACTCGCTGGCTGTTCGGGAACACCTGCGGGCGGAAGGGGCATTACCAGGCCGGCCTACGGCTTGAGCGCCTGCGAACCGTGGGGTAGGCAGACCCGCAACACAGCCAAGTGTTTGCAGGCCAGCCTGCCCAGTGAGCGCCTGCGAACCGTGGGGTAGGCAGACCCGCAACACAGCCAAGTGTTGCAGGCCGGCCTGACCAGTAGGCGCCTGCGAACAGGAAGGTAGGCAGACCCGCAACACAGCCAAGTGTTGCAGGCCGGTCTGACCAGTAGGCGCCTGCGAACAGGAGGGTAGGCAGACCCGCAACACAGACAAGTGTTGCAGGCCGGCCTGACCAGTAGGCGCCTGCGAACAGGAAGGTAGGCAGACCCGCAACACAGCCAAGTGTTGCAGGCCGGTCTGACCAGTAGGCGCCTGCGAACCGTGGGGGTAGGCAGACCCGCAAACACAGCCAAGTGTTGCAGGCCGGTCTGACCAGTAGGCGCCCTGCGAACAGGAGGGTAGGCAGACCCGCAACACAGCCAAGTGTTTGCAGGCCGGTCTGACCAGTAGGCGCCTGCGCACAGGAGGGTAGGCAGACCCGCAACACAGCCAAGTGTTGCAGGCCGGCCTGCACAGCGAGCGCCTGCGAACCGTAGGGTAGGCAGACCCGCTACACAGCCAAGTGTTGCAGGCAAGCCTGCCGCTTGGGCGGGCATGCTTCATTAAGAGTAAAAAGCACGCTTGAAAATGAGGGTTAAGTTAAGCCTTTGCCAAATCAGTGATCGGAGGGAAAATTCATGACAGTCATGCGCCTGTCTCAGAATGCAGAGGTATTGTTTGCGAGTGAGTCAGCACCGCGGTGTTCCGGGACCACAGCGAGGAGACGTACCGCAAAGCAGAGGTACGCAGCCATCGTGGTGACAGCTGTGGTCAGTGCCGAGTTCACCCCTCTCGATCAACGTGAGACCCGGCCGAACGAAAGCAGGAATTCGTCCTCCGTTAAAAGAAAAACGCCGGCATCTCCTATCTCCAGTACTTTAAGCTTCACACAACTCCCGCGTCGGTGGGTGGGATTAGTCCGGAATAATGTGACCCATTTCGCGAGACGGGTGAATGCAGAATCCGTCTTGGCTGCCTGCACCGCCCGCGCTGAGTGCGTTCCCTGCTCTCTCCCGGCGGTGACTCCGCGTGGCCCCCCTCGCCGTGACTGAAGGATGCGCAGCGCGGAGCAGCCGCAGCCATTCGCTATTTGCCTGCCGTACCTCTCGTTCTTTTCCTCGGCGGGAGCAATTACAGGATAGGGATGTACCGCGCAAAAAAAATAATGGAAAGAAAAGTAAAATTTCTAGGCGAAGAACAGTCCGGTACGGCCACGTCATCGCAGCCCCCACAACGTACTACCCCTCGTGCTATCAAAAAATCTTTTAAAAAAATCTTTTATTTTTAATTTTTTGCGGCAAACGCGAAGTGGCCTTCCCACCGATTTCACTCTTCTTTCAACGAGTCTGCGCGGCCGTTCTCACCCTTCACCCCTCAGCCCTCGGTCCCAGAGTTCGTGCCCCTCTCGATTTCCAACCTGTTGTCTCCGCGACCTCTGCGTGCCCTGTGCCCTGGCGTGCGCGGCGTGCGCGGGTCGAGGCGCGGCGCGGGGCACGAGCCGCGGCTGGGGGACTTGTTTGCCCGGAGGCGCCTCCGAAACACGGCTCCGTCGCGGTGCCTCGCGCGCGCGGCCGCCGCCCACACCGTGACCGTCGTCGCGAACGCCGCCCGGGGCGAGTGGCGACGCCGGCGATGGCGACGCCCGATAGCGGACCCTTACTCGCACCGAGATTCGGCGGCGCTTCAACCGCGGCGCACGCCCGGAAGCGACACATCGGCGCGCGAAATGCAATCACATACCTGCGGGGAAGTCCTGACGGGCGCCAGCGGGTTGTTGAAGGGGCTGTTGGGCTGCAGGCCGCCGTCGAAGCCGCCGCCGCCGAACGCGTGCGGCTGGCCGTAGCCGCCGCCGTAGCCGCCGAAGCCCGGGGCGCCGTACGCGCCGAAGCCCAGCACGCCGGACACGAGCGCCGACAGCTGGCTCATCAGCAGGGCCTTCTTGGCGAGGAACACGATGGCGAACAGCAGCAGCGGCACGAGCGACGCCACGGACACCTTGAGGCCAAGCAGGAAGGGCAGCACCACCTGCTTCAGCACCGTGCGGCCTGGCGGGAAAAAGGAGGGGCTGTGATTAACAAACGCGAGTAAAATAATTTGGCATCACTTCATCACTCAGGATGCAATGCCATTGAACGGCAACAATTTTTCGTCTTAACATAAAATGTTGCTGATTCACGGACAAAATGCACAAAAAAACAACATTTCCAACAGCTATAAAAAAGTTCTTTTTTTTTTTAGGACGTTTTCACAGAAGAATGTCCGTATCTGCACTGCGGCGAGCAGCACTCACTGGGTCCCAGCTGGCGATCCGTGTACACCCGTCGCGGCTCCAGGACGAACTCCAGCCAGCCGTTGCCGGACAGGGTGGGGCCGACGCGCATGGTGAGGCCGGGGTAGAGGCCGCTCATGTCCCAGCGCAGGGCGCGCGCAGACAGGTAGGCGGCGGCCGAGTCGATGACGCTGCGCTGGTGTCCGTCGAACAGCGGGGGCAGCTCCTGGGGGAACGGCAGGGGCGTCTCGCGGCCCTCGCCCGCCGACGCGGCCTCCTCCTTGACCAGCGACAGCCCCTCGGACAGCTGCAGGTTGCGCTTGCTGAAGAACGAGTCGAGGCCGACGCGCGCGCCCTCGCCGACGCAGGGCAGCGCGGACGCGGAGTCGCCGTCGCGCTGCTTGGCGTCGGAGTAGCACTGGAAGAAGGCGTCGCTGAAGCGGTCGTCGGCGACGACGTTAGCAGCCTCGTCGTCCGCGGCCGGCAGCGCCGACGACGACCGGTGCTGGGGCGGCGTGTCCGCGGCGCAGGAGGACCTGGCGGGCGGATGAGCCGCCGGGTCGGTGGCGATGAGGACCGCCAGGGCGAAGAGCACCGCCCAGGGCCGCGACGGACACATCGCGCACCTTGGCCAGCCCGGCCAGCACGGCCAGCAGCACGCGGGCCGCCTCGGACCTCGACGTCCTGGACGCGTCCTGCAGCAGGGACATGGACGCAGCCACACACTGCGGCCAGCGGCAGCCAACTGGAGTGATAGCGGCGAAAGAAAGGCCGAGCCGAGACCCGTATCGCGTCATCGGGACCGAAGGAAGCCCCGAGAACAAAGCCGCTGTGCGTCGCGGGCAGGGCGGGGCAGGGCGCGGCAGGGCGTGTGGGAGCACGCCCGACCGCCACCCTCCGCCCCCGGACGGCGTCTCGGTGCGTCCTTCCCTCTCGCGAACGCACGCGCCGGCCCGCGAGTGCGAGAGAGAAAGACGCTCATCTGTTTCTGCCGGAGAAAGGAATCGGGGCATTGTCCGAGCGCGGGCGGCGCGGCGGGCGGCGGCGCTGCTTGGAGGGGAGGGGCGTGGGAGCGCGCCGGTGACGGCATACGGCATCCCCCCCGGCGCAGTGACCTGCCGCAACCCGGTCCGCCCGCGCCTCTCCACCCCCCTGGCTGGCGGAGTCGAGGCTACTTTGGGGGTGTCGCGCTCCCTCCTCGGCGGCAAGGGCTTCGCACCCCCAAAGCGTCCAACCGCGGCGTCGCCAACGGATCACCCGCGGAAAATCCGGATAAAATTATGAAAATAAAGGGTGGCGTCGACGGCGTCGTGTTGCCGTTGACAACGTCGCAGTGGCGACAACGGCGTCCTGGTGGCGTCGACGGCGTCCTGGCCCGGTCCCGGCGGCGTCCTGGCGGCAAGGCAAGGCCCACGTAACTTGACGACGCCTCATGAATATGGAGGGCGATGCGAGCCTCCAGTTGAGGGCGGGCAGGGCCTGGGCAGGGCCGGAGGGGCCATTGTTGCGGTCAGGGAACGCGATGGGAATCTTCCCCCGCCACTCCACCGCCACTCCGCCCTCACTTTCTTGCGGGGAACATGCAGGAAACAACCATCACGTCAGATGCGATAATGACGCGACGGCGGCGGCGTCTGTCGGTCACTCGGCCGTCCAGCCAGCGAAACTGTCGCGACGTCCGGCGGGAGCACGGTCATGTTGTTGCCCACAGCCCACTCAGTGCGACTGATTCAATAACGTCGGGAGACGGTCCAATCTCAGCCAAGTTTCCGCGGCAGAGTGCGCGCAGTAGGGCTTACTTGCAGTGTGGCGACGACATGAAAGCGCGCCTCAGCTCCGCGCTGAGCACGGTGCACGGAGCACAGAGCACGCCAAGAAGGCGGTGCGGTGCGTCACAGAGGCCGCGTCGCCGAGCCCTTTTGCAGTGCTCTGGCGACCCTTTCCGCCCCCCAGGCGAGGCGTGCCCTTGGGCGTGCCCTTGGTACCAAGGGGACACGCCAAATGCCCTTCTGCGGCTCCGAATTAGAAACTGGCCGAGACTGTGCTCTCCGCTGGACCGTGGACGCCGGCGACGCGGCGACCCCGCCAGCGCCCACCAGCGGCCAGCCTGGAGGAGGCTGCTCGCAGAGTTTATGCCAGCTATCCGCTTTAACTTTCGCAGGGCCGTGTTTGGAAAGAAAGTGGCGAGAAAAGTGCGAGTTCGGTGATTGCCTCACCTGCTACCCCCGTGCTGGCACTATCAGCGCAGAGAAAACCGCAGCGAGAACGGGGACGCGCCGCGACGCCGTCTGTTTTTGTTGGCACGGGCCACACGAAAACGTCGGTAAGGAGGGCGCTCCGCCACTCAGCACACTGGTGACTTTCATTTTTAATTTGGGCGAGGTGCGGCGTGACCCGGTCACACGCGCGCGCGCCGTGACGTGTGCCGCACCAAGGCCGTGCTCGGCTCGGCTCGGCTCGGCTGACCCCTGACTACCGCCTGGCCCTGCCTGCCGTGGCCCGGGCGCGCGTTGACGCTTTCTGCGCCGCACCCTGCAGCCAACTTTCCGGGCCGAAAGAAAAGTTGGACGCTAGTGTAGTTTGATGCCTGTTCGGTTGGCGCGCTTCCGCACGGGCGCTTTTCCGTGCTTCGTTCACGCGCGCGTTCCGAACATGCCTCGGCTGCATACCGCAGGGGGGAGGGTTTGTTGCGTGTGGACCGAACCGTGACGGGAGCGTGATTCATACGTTAACAAAATAATTCCGAGGGACGTTGGTGCGTGGTATTCAGATCGAACTTTAGACTGCGCGCAGTTTCACCCCCGCTGTTTTGCAAAGTTTTGACTCGCCATATGGTTTGTCATCGGAGCCTCGCTTGCGGAATTAATTTTCAGCGTCAGAAAGTTATGATTCTCCCCCAGAACTTTGTATAATAATCAGCGGTGTTCCGGAAACTGTGTTCCAGCCGTATGCGCCCCAGTCCAACGCGGCCCTTGAAAATGCCGCGGCCCACCCCGTGAAGATAAGCCCGCTGAGGAGGCGGGTAGCCGGTAGTTAGTCCCCGCCCCGCCCCGCCCCGCCCCGCCCCGCCCCGGCGAGTAACAGGGCGGCAAGGCGCGAGGACGACAAGCACCGCGACTATACCATCACGCGCGCGCGCACCGCGCACGTGGACCAGGGACGATCCAGTTCACGAGGGGTCTGCTCCACAACCAGTAGTTTAGACTATACTAGAGCTAGCTTGGGCTGTTCAGCAGATGCTGTGGGTATTTTTGGTTGTCCCACGGTGCGCGCGCCGTCAACACAGGGTGAGCAGCATCAGAGTCGTCCACCACCCTCAGTGGGGCACTAAGTCCCCGCTCGATCGGCAATAGGGAACGTGCCGCGTAGAGGGCGGCGTGGCGGCGGGGCAGCGAGGCGGGACCCAAGGCTGCGCCGACGTGCGTCTTCAGCTCACGGCCCGGCCCGGCGGTGGCCCTAGCCTTACGATTCTGGAGATTACTCATTATCCATGCTCTAGAAAATGCCCCCGCGCCCCGCCCACCAAGTTGACGAAGACGCCGCCCGGGGCCAGGCGGGCAGGCCCGGCGGGCAGCTGGAGCCGCGCTGGAGCCGCGCTGGAGGAGGGAGTCGTCTAGGGTGCATGGACCGTGTCCTTGGCCCTGGCACCGCCCGCACCGCCCGCACCGCCGCCTCCGAGGAAACAAGAGCAGCCGCCGTCCTCGTCTGCCGGGCGCGGCGGGCACGCGTGGGACGAGGACGCCGAGGGTGCCCGCGGCGGCAGCCACCCTTGGAGGCAGCCCCGAGAGGGAGAGGGCCTCCGCCAGCGCCGCCAGACGACGGGTGACAGCGGCGGTGGGGCTAGGCCGGCGCACCCCGGCATAAAAGCACGCAGGGGCGAGGACGGCGACGTCATTCCCAGTGCACCCGGCGCCAGTGCAGTCCCTCGGATACCCGCCACCTCCACGTCGACGACCATGATGGCGGTAGGCAGACCTGGCGGCCGGCCCGCCTTGCTGGTGGCCCTGCTCGCGGGGCTGGCGGCGTGCGCGGCCGGCAACGCGGTGACCCCCGCCGGCATGCCCGCGGACAGCCTGCCCCAGCCGCCCGTGCCGCCCTCGCCCGCCACCGGGTCCCCCGTGGAGCGCAGCCTCGGCGGGCCGCCCGGTGGCTTCATCCCCATCACGCCGTCGCCGGGGGCACAGCTGCCCGCCACCGCCCCCGGCCCCGCCACCAGCCGACAGGTGCGTTGTCTGACTGTGTGAGTGCGTGTCCGCGCCCCCGCCATGCCCCGCAGGGGTTGGCGGCGGACGCGGCTCTGGGCGTCGCTTCATTTCGCGCCCCACCGCGTCGGGCCGAGCCAATAACTGCGAGGAACGCCGCGACTATTCGCAGAGCGGTGCGTCCGAGTGCGTCCAGCTGCGCCCAGCCGGCACGGGCCAAGTCAATTTATGATTTCCAAAGTGAGTTTGCGGAGCCAACAAACTCCTCAGGGAGTCAGTCACCCCGGCCGCCGCGAACAACAGCGCGGGGCGCGCGGGAAAATAGGATTCGAGTAGTTCGCCCACCTCTGATTCTCTGAAATTGTTTTCGGGCGAAACCTGGAGGCTGCAGCGGCGAGGTGGAGGCGCCGGTCCAACTCGCGAGAACGCCAACGGCGTGGCCGGCGAGTTAGCAAGCAGTCCCCAGGTGTCTCCTGGGATGACTCGCTCGCCCGCGAGGCACGGCGGTCAGCCCCTCCAAGTTCCACGGGCGAGCCGAGTACTCGCTCCGCCTTATTAATACATTAATTAATCCCGGGGAAGTCCCCCGCCCAGCCCGGCCCGGCCCCGGCTGCTTCACGGCCTGGTTCCGCCGGAGGTGCACCTCGAGGTGCGAGTCCGCCATGCCCCACTTCCTGGCCTGCCCTGGGACGCACATGCGCGCCGCACCGCGCAGCCCCGCACACGGCGAGCAGGCCGACGCACCCGGGCGACAAAGACCTAACTGTGCAGCAATCGCCGCGCAGATAGGCCCTTGTTCCGTCGAGGCTGACTGACGTCGACGTGCTGCAGGCCCCCGCCGAGACCGGCAACTGGCGCCTCGTCGGCAAGCTGCTGCTGGACTGCTCGCGCACGGGCGACCTTGTGGGCTGCCTCAAGGTCAAGGCCGTGGCCACGCTCGGCAGGGCGCTGGCCTCGGACGCCGCCATCCCCATCATGGAGGACCTGTCCCTCGCCAGGGACCCGGAGGCCGTGGTCGAGGTGCCCACCACCCCACAGGTACGGCCTGCGCGCAATACTTACCACGCTGTGTCGGGTTGTCATGTTTCTTACCGCGTGCTTTACCGCGTCACTTGCAGTCGGAGTCGGATTTAGAGGCGACCCTGCCGCGGTCGCTGGACGAGCGGTCGGGCCGTCTGGATAAGATGCTGCTGGACCGCCTGGACGCGTTCATCCGCTCCAGGACCGTCCAGTTTAGCGTGCCCCTCGGCCTGGGCGTCTTCGAGGGTAAGTGGAGAACCGCGTGACACGACTTTTTGCAGTGCAGGGTGGATGAAGCATTGTCAGGGGGGTGGCAACTGTTGCAACGTGTTGTGTGGAAACGTACTTGTTCAGTCCTGTAAAATACTGTACTTACATTTGTAAACGCCTTTTGTGCACAAGTGTAACATTTCATGTACAGAGGGTCTAAGGGATGTGCATTTTCACGAGAGAGAAAATTACGTCTGTAAATTTAGGCATGCCTTGCAGCTGATTCGAATCAAGGTCGGCTGTCAAGACGCGCGGCGGAGGGGCGCACCGCACCGCCTGCAGCAACCGTTGCCACCGCCTGGGCAGGGTCGGACCGGGGGGTGGGGCCCAGGGTTGTGGCCCGTCCTCACAGTCCGCCCGAACAATGCTTTATCTAATTTATGTCCGCTTGAGCAGTCTGATTATCACTAGTACGAGGATCAATGGATCAATTTTTAAACTAGCCTTTCTCTTAAAGCCTGACTCTTAAAAAAAAAGACGAGAAAAATTTAATTTTCGCGGTAAATTTTAAACTTGATGTGAAACAATGACGGACGTCGGGGCGGTCCTTCGTCCTTTGGTCCTTCAGTCCTTCGGTGTAGTCACACGTTGGTGTGTTTTTAGGGCGCGGGAAGAAGGACAAGAAGGGCGGGTACGCCATGGTGTTGGTGGCGGCGATGGCGGGCATGTACATGCAGATGGCCATGGGCGGCATGGCCATGATGTCCGGGAAGGCGCTCATCGTGGCCAAGATCGCCCTGGCGCTGGCCGCCGTCTGCCTGCTCAAGAAGTCGGGGGGCGGCGGGGGCGGCGATCACTCGCAGGTAGTGTAACTTAAAAGGGGCGACGACGCTGTTACGCGCAAAAAAATAAAAAAATAAAAAACAACAATTGCAAAAAGTTTTGGCCCAAAAATAAATTGTGGCATCGACCGCGTCGTTTCCCCTACCGTGTCTATTGGTGCAAGCGGTGACGGTGTGCCCCTCCCCCGCCGCCCCGCCGCGCCCCGCCGCGCCCCGCGTGTGGCCCCGGGTGCAGCCCCGGGCCACGCGGCGTGATAGGACGACGAGAACATCAGGGCGTCGAGCAGGTGGAAGGGCGGTGGGCCGGAACTGGACGATTCTCTCGAATGTAGGGCGGCCATATCTCGCAAACTGACAAAGTTACAAGCACTGCGCTCGAAATAGTAAACCAGGGGCGAAATGGATTCGGCAATAGAGCCTGTAACTCGAGATATTGACCCCTGAAAAAGTTCCGGTCCCCTGGCGGCGGCGGCGGTGGCGGCGGTACGGGGGAGCGCCCTGGGAGCATGCTGCACGGGTGGAGGTCGGCAGCGCGGAGCGCGGGCTGCGGTAAGTAGGAGGGCGCGGTATCTCAGCTCTCAGCTCCCAGCCCGGATACACAACCACCACTACTTCATCCCTTGCGGCTAATCTGAGCGTGAATGTTTCATTTTGTTGACTCCGCGTTGCTGGCGTTGCCGGGACGCGATATCGCCCCCCTGCCTGCACCCACCCCCGCACACCCCCGCACCACACTCCCCCTCCCTCTTGTCGCCCCTGAGCGACAACGCCACGGATCCACCGGGCGCATCCATCACTCGGCGGGCTGCGTGCGGCCAGCGTTTGAGGACTCCGTCTCTCTCTCTCACTCACACACTGAGGGAGTGCGAGAGAGACGGGCGCACCAAAGCACTGCTGGGCGCGCTGTCAACGGCTTGATGAATCGGCCCATCTCACGCCCCACGGATTCGGCACCCCTGCACCGCATTCCAAAGCACTGACCCTTCTTCTCAACCCCAGCAGAACAGAGAAAAATAAATCTGGAAGGAAACCAGCCGCACTTGTAGAATGCAAAGCTGAAACTTGTGAGCGTGCTTGTGTTGCCTCCGACTGACGGCGTGGTGGTGTTGCAGGGCGCGGGAAGGGCGGCCTAGGCGGCAAGAAGGGCGATGGGCGGCTACATCCTGCTGCTCATCGCCGGCATGAAGGCCATGATGATGCAGAGCGCCATGGGCGGCATCGCCATGATGTCCGGCAAGGCCCTCATCATCGCCAAGATCGCGCTGCTGCTGGCGCTGCTGTGCTGCCTCAAGAAGGGCGGCGGAGAGGAGTCCAAGGCGCAGATCGTGTACGCGGCGCCCGCGGAGCACGGCGGCGGCGGCGGTGGCGGCTGGCAGAGCGGCGGCGGCGGCGACTGGAACCGACGCTCCGCCACGGACCCCAACAACTACGCGCAGAACTACGCCTACAGCGCGCACCAGCGCTACTGACTCTGACTGGCAGCCAGGGGTGGCCCGGCTGGCTGGGTCACCCCAGGGTAGTTAGTGACGTAGTCGCCTTGGCCACGCCGCCACCGCCGGAGGCTGCCGTTCCGTCTAGGCTCGTTTCGGCAAAAGGGACGCACTACAGGGGCGGACGACTTACCACTCGGACGACGCTACACTCAAGATGACCGGACTGGGGGTGCCTTTGCCATATTCTGTAGATATGTATTTTTGTGAAGGTGATTGGCTCGGGGCTGGCCTCAATACTGGCTCTCTGACGGACGCTGTATTTTTGGTATGCGATCTCACAGATCTCACCACGATTTTAACGCGACGTTCCATGGGATGAAGCTGTTCAGTGGCGTTAGAATCGTGATCGTGAAATTTGACAAAGGACTGGGACTTTGCGATTCAAAGAAACTGTACCGATTTAGTTAAGACACATTTTTGTTTACTTACTTCTGTTACTTACGTTCTTTGTGATGTGTTGTATGCCTAAGGTGACTCATACGTGACTGACAGTCGCTTTCCTCGATGCCCCTTCTTCTCAGTTCCTGTACTCTTGCTTGAAGAGTCTAGTCAGACACTTTCCCTCATCTGTCCCATCGCTTCCGAACCAGCTTCAGATTGCAGTTTCGCCATTCATCCTTTGCCCTGCAAAACTCGATTCAGGTTGATGGCTGGAACCAAGAAGCAGGCTACGTCTAGTTTATTGAGCCACATTACTAATTTATTTATTTATTTATGTATTTATTTATTGAACGTTATTTATTTGATTGTGCATGTAAGTGTGAATAAAAATACAAAACAAACGAAAAATGTGATTAATATTTATTCCATTTGTTTTACACATCTTTCACAATGAGCATCGACCGAAAATTTTGTAAATTTAACAGCTACCTTTCGCAGAACAACGAGACACAGTAGAAGGAACTAAATTGACTTAGTGAGAACAACGTGCATAGTGTAGTGCTGAAGTGAGCTGCGAAAAGTCTGCGCGGGAATAGTTTAACGGCCCTAAAGCTTCAAAATAAAACTAAGAAAAGAGTACGATAGTGTTCAAAATGATTTTCTTACAAGTAAAATGGACTGTGTTGGACGGTTTTGGTGAGGAATTCTACCAAACTCCGTAGCTCTATGAGATTATTTTCTCTAGACATTTATTCGATCAATTATGAAAATAAATAATAAATTACTAAATAAATACAGATAAATTAAATAGGTGCGAGATACTGGATGAAAAGTGACAGATGTTCTGCTTCTTTTCTTCCAGGACTACCCTACTGGCTATTTACATGGCATCATTACATTAATAGTTTGACTGAAAACTGACCGGGGAGTCTGGACAGAAATGCTGTTCAGACCAGAGCGGCGTTCAGCCATTCTCCTGACGAGCATTTTTGTTCAAACGCCCCACATATACAAAGTCTTTATACAATTCTCTCGGTTTAACCTACATTAAAATAAATTAAGAACACACACAAAGGACTCGGGTTTAACTCTAGGCTGCTACTGCTGGGTACGAGTCGAGCGACCTGGGCTGGTAATTACTCGTCTCCTCGTTGACCGAGCCGTCCAGGGTCCTCTCCTGCTGCTCCGAGCTGGGCGCCGATCTCAGTGACCTGTGCGGCAAGAGCGCGAGGTTACATCCAGGCGGGCGCACAACACACATTTGAATTGGTCGGCGCTCACCTCTCGCTGGCAGCCATCAGGGCCGAGCCCAGTCCCCGCCACGCCCCCCGGTCGGCCTCGCCGAACTGCGAGTAGTCGACGGGCTCCTCGACGGAGGAGAGGCCGAGCGGCGGCAGGGGCGCGGCGGGGCCGGGCAGCAGGGGCAGGTCCAGGCCGCGCTGCCGGTGGTGCACGCGGATGTCCTCCTCGCCGTTGTCGGCCACCACGATGCGCAGCGGGTCGTGGCTGCGGATGGACAGCGACTCCACGCCGCGCCCCGTCACGTAGTTCAAGGGCACGGCGCTGCGGTAGTCGCGCTTGCTGGCCACGTCCTGCGGCATGAGGTAGGGGCTGGTGGGCGCCAGGTCCTGCGCGTCGTCCACCATGCTGCGGTGCGTGTAGCCGCCCGCCATGGGCCCCACGTTCCAGGACTTGTCGTGGTAGCCGTGGTCGTCGTGGTCGTGTTGCGAGGAGTACGAGTGGGAGTGCGACACCTGCAACAGCGGCGCGCCCAGACAGTCACATCCATGCACCCACTGCACCTCCCTTCCGTTGCCTTCTGTCGGAAAGTATTGTTTTCCTCTTTCTTTTTTTCTTTTTTTAAATAGAAAAGTCATGCATAGATTTTTTTGCTGACATGCTAGAAACGCCATGGTGGCTATGTATTTTATTTGTAGGACGAGGTTGTAGTAGAGGGCGCTGCGTGCCAGTGAGGACAGTCAGGAAAAGAGGTGGAACGGGGTAGAGACGCACTTCATCGCCGCGCAATAGGAAGTAGCATCACGACCGTGACGCAGTTCTGATTTTAAGCTGAGAGGGTGCCAATTCCGAAGAGGTAGACAGAGAAATGGAACTCAAAAATGCATTAAGTCATGCATAAAAATAACGCCGAAGCAGAAATTGAAAAGAAAACTGGCGGCAAAGGCATCACATGAGGGAAAGCCAAGGAGGGGAGGCCTGACTGGCACGGTACGCACCCTGCGTACCTGCGGGGACTTGACGATCTCCACGGTGGTCTTCTCGTGGTCGTGGTGCGAGAGCAGCTTCTTGAGGACGGCGACGCCGGCCAGGGTGAGGGCGACCTTGGACACGATGAGGGCCTTGCCGGACAGCATGGCCACGCCGGCCATCATCATGGCGAGCTTGTAGGCGGCCATCACCATGATGAGGATGGCCGGGCCGGCGATCTTCTTCAGCTTGCCCCCCTTACCTAGTCAGGAAGAGTCGTTCAGGGTCGCGCAGGGGGAACGCAGGAAGCACCCGGCCAGGAAGTTTGGTCGACTCAAACGAGCACTTGGAGATGCACGCGCCAAATCATCGTGCATTGCCATCCATTTGTTCCTGGCTGGGAGATTTACTTTCAAATAAAGGACAGGAATGGGAAGCGCCCTTGAGCCCATGAACCGTTTTAAACCACCCAGAATTATTGTTTTCTTTTTTGCCAAGTGGTTAGATTAATAAAAATAAACGCAATGGTGCGAATAAACGAACATGTACTGGAAAACAGTGGTACACATGAGTGCTGGTGGTGGAGTGGTGGTTCCGAGGAGGAAACCGAAGAAAATAACGAAAAAGGAGTTAATCAAGACTGCGCAGAACAGTGAGAGAAGGCCCTCTGTTCGGACTGGAAAAAATAATAATGCAAAGAAATAAGTCACAAGAATGAAAACAGCCTTGGATCAGAATGAACAAAAGTCACCTCAAAAGGACAGATCAGTGAAGGACTCGGTAGAAAATAACCAAATAAACAAGAGAAACGTAATAAAACTCGGCACTCAACCTCGCGCACCTCTGCCTTCGCTAGTCATGGGCGGCTCCTGCTCGCCTCCCAAGTACCGACCCTCGAACGCCTGGTCCGCGCCGTCAGCCAGCTTGGGCAGGGACATCTGCAGGGAGCGGGTCTCCAGGAACCTGGCCACGCGGCCCATCAGCAGGTCGTCGAGCTGGGCGGCGCGGCGGGCGGCGTCCCTCGGCACTGCGGGCAGCGCGGGCAGGGCGCGCGACGACCTGGCCTGCGCGTCGTCGCGACGCACCAGGGCGACGCCGCCGACCAGCGGCAGGGAGTCTGAAAGCACGACGACATGAGGATGACGACGTTGACGGGGAAAGGCGCCGGGCCTTGCCAGCCGAGCGGGACGCTCCGGGGACGCTCCGGGGACGCTCCGGGGACGCTCCGGGGACGCTCTCCCCGGATGTCCGCACGCCGGACGTGCGCACGCACTGCCCAGCACGCGACGCCATCCGGGGCCTTCCGTGGGTCCTCCCCTAAGCCGGATTGGCAGATCTTCTGGCCCACTGTGCGCCGTTCTGTTTTCCTGCTTTTTCCCTGCCTTCGCGGAAATAATACTTTAATGATGACTTTGGAGGGCCGCAGCCAGTACCCGTACCCGCAGGTACCCTCCGGTACTCAGTACCCGCCAGGCGCGGACTCGCAGGACTCGCACCAGTGCGCCCTGGTTTCCCTCTCGGCCCAACGACCGAAACCTCCAAACGAGCGGGCACCGCCTCGGCCACGGTCTTAACGTTCTTGACCAGGGCCAAGGGAAAATTATGGCCTTGCACATTGAACTCGAAAACTGTCTCCAGCAAAAATAGTCTAGCCGAGCGCCGAGCCGCGGAACAAAAGGCTGTGGCCGCAGATCAGAGCCAGTAGCTTAGTATGGCGTCAAAACAAGACGTAGATGAAAAACATGAGAAAAATAGGCTTAATCTGCCAGGCCTTGTTAACTTGCAGAGCATACGCCTTCCTTTAGGGGTGCGTTTAAAATATCTTGTAGGTTACTTTCAATAGTTTCCTCGAGCTTTGAAAATACATTATTTTTACGAACACAGCGCAAGACCGCATTTAATTTATTTTTTTTAAATACATTGGCAGACTTATGAATGCACGAGTCGAATCAAGTAAAAAATTGGACTCGAAATCTAAGTCACTCCCATTGGCCGGTATGCGGCGCTGCGGCGTGGGTGCACTTCTCGGACCCACCTGTGTGCAGCGCGCGGTCCACGGCCCGGACGGCCTTCATCTTGAGGCAGGAGGCCACATCCCTCGCGGCCTCGCACTCCTGCAGCGACCGCTGCACCACCGTGATGCCCGAGCTCCACCAGTCCCTGTCTTCGCTGGGCTTGTCCTCGGCCGCGGCTCCTAGTCCGATCACGGCGACGAGCACCAGGACGCGCACGCACACCATGCTGGATTCACTGATGCACTTGTTCGCCGCACTGGTCACTTCACTGCACTGACACACACGCGCACTGCAGCACCACCCGCTCTCGTCCGGCTCTCGGCACAGTACTACGGCGCTCTCCCTATCGCTAAGGGTATTTATCTTGGGGCCGCTCCGGTGAGCTTCATGGCCGTGGTGGAGGAGGCGGTCAAGATGCAGGGGGTTTTAACGCTCCGCTGCCCGCTGCCCGCTGCCCGGCGCTGCCCGCCCGGCGAGGGAGGGTGGCTGCGGCGCGGCTGCGTGGGGCGGGGCGGGGCGGGGGCGGGGTGGGGCGGGGCGCGCCCACCGACCACGGCAACGCGGCGCCCCCCGCCCACGGCTAGCTCCAACTAACTTTTGGGGACCAGGACACGATTAGCAGCGGTTCATCTCCAGGAAAGACCACGGAGCAAGCAAGCCTATTCATGGAACTGTCCCAAGGACTAACGGATGTGCTCAAGAGACTGGAAATTGGCCCGAATAGAATCCGATTCAGCAATACCCCTCGCTTCAGTGACTTGCGGTGTTTCGACCGTGCGACCTTAACATAATCTAAGATGCGTCGCAATGTTTTTCGAATCCCACCCCAGACTAACCCTTGCCATCGGTGTCAGTGGGGGGAGGGAGGGGAGGGCAGCAGGCTGCGAACGACCTTCAGCAACTTTTCCGTCTGTGCCCCTTCCCCTTCTCCAGACGCTCCCTTTTCAGAGCGTGTAGAGGTGATTGCGATCGAGGCATAGATGGTGCCGCGGGCCGCGGGTGTGCAGCGCACCCCGGCAACAAGGCTCTATCTGCGCAGTAGTTGCCGCGTAGATAAACTATTCTTGCCGGGCTGCGCCGATGTGTGCGCGCCCCCGCACCCCAACAGCCCCGCCAAGCCGCTGCAGCCAGCCGCTGCACTCGAGCTGCACTCCTCGGACGCCCTGTCAAGGGTGACGAGCCAATGGGCAGTCCGTGTGCGGTGCGGCTGTAGGCCATCTCCGGGAGCACCCATCATGTGTGTGTATGTGAGTGAAGGTGAGGGCGGGCGTGTGCGTGTGGGCCATCAGAGCGGCTCGCCGCGCCTTGAAAAAATGGTTTAACAGTGACTGCAGGACATCACGCACCACGCCCGGCTGTATTTTAAGGACACGTTTCGCGCCCTCTCCTGCTTGCAGTGACACTCCTCTCCAACAAGGCACGGGCAGGTTTTGCTCTGGAAAGGAAAACTGTTTTGTGGCAGATCCAAATTGGCAAAGAAAATACCTCCCAGCGCAGGCGTGGTCGTTAAGGAATTTCACGCCACGGCGGCGGAGTGGCGGAGTGCGTCGTTGGCCACCCCCATCACGTCGTCACAGCAACAAACCTCGCCGGGGGCTGGACGGGGCTGGCCGGGGAGGCGGCACTCGGACGTGTCCGTGCAGCAAAGGCGCATCTGTATGGCAATCACTGTATAGATACGCCTTTGTTCCACGGACAAGTCAACTCGGGAATCGTAAAAGCGGCAGCCGGACGACTTTCAGGAACATTGCGGCCTGTGGGCGCTACCGAAAGACGGGGAGAAGAAGAAGGGCGCTGCTCAAATGAGACACGTCGCTGCGTGGCGGTGGCGGCGGTGCGGCTGAGCCCGCGGGAGCCGCGTCGCCGCGCCACAAAGAAATCGTAAGTCGCCAGTGAAAAGAATGTGTCTTTGTGACCAACTTTACTTCCCTCGTTCAGAGGCCGGGCTGCGCCCGCTGCGCCCCGCGGCCGAGAAACACGGCGACGGCGATGAAGACGTAAAGCACTTTACATCGGTCTCATATTTTTTCCTCGTGCCGGCGGCAATCCGTTTTCCTCGTTTTCCTTTCTGCTTCGGTGTCTTTACCGCCGGCCTCGTCGCTCTGCTTCACTCCGCGAGCCCCGGGGTTGCTGGAGGGAGGGGACCGCGGGGACAGGTCTGGACAGGTGGAGCCGCGGGGGGTCCGTCGATACCCCGCGAGTGCAGGGGTAGCGCCAGCACTTTTGCATCATATTCTCAAGATGCTCCGTACCTACGCTACTGCTGTGCAATCGTCCGCTCAGTTCCTAGGCGGTTTCTCCTCATCGGTGAAGCAGCGCACCAAAAAAACTGATCTGCAATCACATATCGCGGGCCGATCTTAAACGCGCAGTGATGCTAACGATGGTGGTGAGTGTTGGTGTGAGTGTGTGTGCCTATGTCCCTGTAGACGCTGTGCTGGGTGTAGGAACATGTATACCGCGCCAGGGGGCCATACTGGGGTCCGAGAAAGAGAAAGAAATGAAAAAGAAGAAAAAGGGGAAGAAGATGCGCTGCTTGTGCAGGTGCAGCATGTGGGAAGCAATTAAAGGCAATAATTAGTGCGTAGTGCAGATAGGTGCAGGGAGAGAGCGAGTGTGGCGCTATCTATCCATCCCGATGCGATGTGCAGCAATGTGCAGCAGCGGCTGCGTGCAGGGCGGCGCGGGGAGGGGAGGGGGGCGAGGTGTGAGCTGGGGGCCACTTTCTTGGTAACGAAGCTTTACAGGTTTGTGCTGCCTCCAATGGGGCTGCATGGAGAGGGCAGTCGCCCGCGGGGGACCTTTTAGAGACTTCCGTTTGTTCAATTTCGTCGGAGGGTCATAGAGACGTCAATAGCGCAGTATGCACCCGTGAGGCAGATTTCAGAAAACCGCCACTGCTCGGTGGGATCCCATCACATCGCCATTCTTAAACGACTGGTAATCATTACATTATTCGCACATTGGCAGCGTTGCGTGCGGCGCATTTTCCCGCGCAGAAATCCAAACGACTACGTCCGAGCTACAGCACAGAGGAGGAATGGGTAAAAGACTTTCTCTGATCCTACGGATCCTCCTCCTGCCGCTGAAGTAGTGCCGCGAATACTCCACGCCCAGGGGGCTCTATGCTGCTTATGGCCGTGGGCAGCGGAGCATGAGGGTTGTGCACACTGCAAGAAACAGCGAGGCAAGGGGCTCCTAGCAGTGGGGTTTGATCTAGCCGAAAGACAAGCTGCGTCAAATGGCCGTAACTTTGGATATCCTCTTATCTAAATTAAAACCGTAAAAATTAAGTAACGTCCTTTGGTGATTCGTTCGACGGCAGCCAAGGCTTCGTACCGAACCCGCCACCAGGGCGGCCTACAGCCCTCACTTTCCGACCTAACTCAATCAGAAGACCAGAAAAAGTAGTGCCAGCTGCTACATCTTCCCCATAATTCGGGACCGGAAATTCGCTCCGCGGCGACTCGCGCGCCATCCTGGCCATCCTGGCCGCCGAAACAACGACGGCTGTCGCTGCGACGCTGGCGGCCCCCGGCGGCAAAGGCGCGCACTACTGCCCGCTAGTTGTGCAGCACGCCGCAGCGTGCCCGCGGCGCTAGCGTAGCCAGCGCGCACGCCACAGGAATGGCGGGGGCGAGGTACCTCAGGGTACCTCAGGGTACCTCCACCGGCGCCCGCAGTCCCGTGCGCCACTCGCGGTGGGCGGGACTGCAGGACCTCACCGAGCACGCTGACGGGGTGCTCCTGGGGTCCGAAGGCGTGCCAGACTTGCAGGCGAGAAACGCAGCCGGAATACCGACATCAGAGCGGAGTCAGAGGTCCTTCCGCTCCCCCCACTGCCCCACTGCGCCGCAGTCCCCAAAAGTACAAATGGAATTTTTTTTCGCTTCCTTTCTGTGGCGGTTTTTGGTCTGTGCTTCTCGGCCGCCCTGCCCTGCCCCGCGTCGCCCTGCCCGCTCGTTTCGATCACGACGTGCCATCGATGCGATGGCGATGGCGCCATCGAAGTGCGGAGTGCGGCACTCCGGTGAAGTTCCTGCCGTCCAATAGTGTGCGCTCCTTTTTTTCAGTTTCATCTCCGCGCGGGAGGCCATTCTCGCGCCAGCAAGGGCGCAGCGTGACTCCGAGAGAAGTCACCGCCGGACCGGAGCACCGCGTCAGCGCGTCATGCATAGGCAGTGCAGGGCCGAGAGGAGGGCATACTGCGCCGGGATGGGATGGGGTTTGCATCCGTCCGTTCCAGCCAGCACCGCCTGCGCTCGCACGCCGTCAGCCGTCATCCGAGTCAAGCCCGACAGCGGTGGTCCAGCAGGCGGGCCAGGGCCTGGGGCGCCACGCCCGCATGGCAATTCCTCATCCTAGAATGCGCATCTCCGGCCCCGGCCGCGCAGGATACGACCGCTCGACTTGTCCAAAACGTGGCCGGCTTTGCCGGACGTCGCTCTGAAATATTGCCGCCCTCTGCGGCCTGATGTGTGATTTATGCGAGCGCCCCTCCGCGGCGTCGCCGCGGAATACGCCGAGTCAGGGAGGCACTAAGGCTCCCCCGAATCTGCGCTCGCCGCAGGACCGACGCCCAAAGCCGGGGGCGTCGACGCGGAGCGCGGAGCTCAGACGAGGGCCGCTAGGCTGCCGGCGGGCGGCACGGGCTGATAAACCTGCCAATAACCACCCTGCCGCCGCTAGGCTGCCGGCGGGCGGCACGGGCTGATAAACCTGCCAATAACCACCCCTGCCAATAACATAATAACCACTCTGCCCATTAGCGCCCCCGGCGGAGAGAGGCGGCGACGTGCCGTGGCCCGGCCCCCGCGGCTCGGCCCCCCGCGGCCCCCGGACCCCGGACGACCCGCCCCCGCCAGGGCGAGCAGGGAACGCAGCAGAGCGCACAGGCATGGCACTGGGGCACGGGCCTCACGTGAGCGACGCACCCCCACAATTATAGGCACGCGCACAAAATCACACACCTCAGACAGACGGACAGACAGACAGGCGGGGTCACACTGCCTTCACATACACACACATAGACACACGCCGCGCGCTTCATGCGTGAGTATACCAACACGTGGGCGGAGCTTTCGGAAGGGCCTAACGGCAACCCCAGCGCCGCACAGTGGGCCCAGCAGAGCGTTGGACAAAACTCTGGACCAGCTTGATCTGGAAACAAGCGTCCTGAGACAGATATTCTGGCCCCTGCGTTCGCCAGCGCAGGAGGCGGAGGCAGCGTCTAAAAATGACGGGCGCAATTCCGGGACATTCCTCCCCATCGTGCCTCTTGCGGGTGGCATGTGCGTCGGCGTCGCGTCGCGTCGCACAGAGCGGCAACTCCCCGGCGTCACGCCGCCACCCGCCTTGTCTGCCGCCGCGGACGTCTCCATGGTCTCCATTGAGGCGGCGAGGGGAGAGAAGAGAGACGCGTGTATCGCGCCGTGCCGCGCCGCGCCATGCCGGCGAAAGAGAGTCTTAGTAGGACTCGGGGTCGTTGGAGTCACGGCTCCATTCGTGGCGGCAAGAAAGAAGACGAAAACACGCACGCCAGGCGAGATTTCGCCGAAAGTTGTTGGGATTTGTGTGGGGCAATGGCCTCCCGTTAGCGCGATGCCTTCGTCAGGGGGGTTGCTTTCCTCCGCGCGGCAGCAGGAGGCGGAGAGGGCGTGGGGGTGTTGGGTGAGGAGACCCATGTCAGGGGGAACCAACCCCGGGGGTCATTAATTTTCGGATCGACATGCATTTACATTTAAGCTTGTTTTTCTCCCATACAATTAACTCCCCTGATAACAGGCGAAGTAGTGCCACCGCTTCCCCTCCCCTTTCACCCGGACCAGCAGCCAGGGTAGCACTGGTCGAGACGGGGCAATCTCCACCCTGCTGCGGCCACGTCGTAGCGAGCCCCCGCCTGGCTCGCCAGTTGAAATGTCACCTGCCGTTGTCGGTAATTCCGTCCGATTTGCGCGCGGGCTTGCAGGGGTCAGCGTCATTACAAAGCAGGGGACTTTCCCCCTCGACCGCGGGGCTGCAGTGCTGCGGGGCTGCGGCCGACGCGCGGTGCAGGCCATGCAGGGCCGTGCAGGCCGTGAGCGCCGCCGTGTGCAAACACAAAGGAACAAGACCCGGGGAAATCGGGAGGACAAGTCCGGCGATGATCAGGCGCTGGGCTGTCACTGAGTTTGCCCGTTATGGCTAAGTACTTCCCCTGGACGGTGCCCTGCCGGCAGCACCTGGCTGTGCCTCCCCCGCTATGACGTCAACAGCTCCATCGCGGCCACACACGGCAGTGCGGCAGTACGGCAGACTTGTCACCTTTACACGCCAGCAATTGGGTGACAGTGCTCAGCCACCGCGGAGCCCCTCTGCCCGCCTTGTTGGCCCCCGCACCCAGGCCAGGCCAGGCCGGCCCACTTTTAAACTAATTGCACCTTCCCGCCAATTCCTTTTTTTTTACGCGAACAGAGAGGACTTAGCGGCCCACGGGGTAGATTTATTTATCGTGGCAAGACTGAATTTCAGACAGACACATATGTTGATGAAATACCGGAGGGTTCGAATCATACTCAGGTGGGCAACATTATTGTACACTGTTCCGTTCTCACTATAGCGGGTGTGCCAGACCAGACCAATCTGCATCCATCCTCTTTTTTTTTGCCACACCAAGGCAAGCCTATTGTCTGAATAAAACTGGACACCTTATTTCTCGCCATCCCGTTGCTCCCCGTTTCCTTGCGCAGCGGACCCTCTGGCCCTCTGGTGTCAGGATGGCGAATTAATTCCACTATTTTCCCCAATGTTCCTTCAGCGGTAGGAACGCCCTTTTTGAACCGATCAATTAATAGGAAGCGAGCACGCAGGGCGCCGCACTCCTCCCCGCCTGACCCGGCCGACCCGCGGCTGACCCGGCCTGTAGGGCGGCCAGTGGGTCAGTCTCCTCTGGTCCCTTCGAGTCCGCAGCATCCTCAATTAATTGGGTGGGGAAAAGGAGTCTGCCGAAGCCCCGGCGAGGGCGGGCCGTCGGGTGTGGCCGCGGCCGTGGACCAGCATTACCGTCACGCATGGGGGAGGTCGCCGTGTGAACCGGAGTGAACGGCGCCAACTACTGCGAGGGCCTGGCAGGTTCACCCCCGCGCCGCGCCACCACGATGATTTATTTCAGGGCACCCGCGAATGAATTGATCGCTTTTCAGAAGTGTGAGTGGCGGAAGGGGTAACGGGTCTGGCGAGCACGTTTGTTGCCCTGTATGCGGTGCTGTGCGCGCTGTGCGGTCACGAGGCACCGATTTGCGGCGCGCGCGGCCATGCCGATCTAAATGCCGCAGCTCACCGTAAAGTGCAAGTGCCAGGAGTACGACGCCGAGGTGCTAACGCTGCACACCGCGCCCACCCACGCCGCAGCCGACACACACGGCCCGCTCTGTTTTTAGGTTAGGAGGCGCGGTTCCCGCTGCGAAAAAATGATACGTGACACCCCGAGCGAGCGCACTCCTAACCTGTACGACACGGCGCTTACCGCGTCTGCCGCATCTGCGCTGTCTGCGGTGGGGCCGCCATGTAGGGGGGAAATGTGCATCTTGATGCGCCGGGAGATCCGCACGGGCTGGATGAGGATGAGGACGGGGGACGCCGCCCAGCCCAGCCCGCAAGATTGCCAGCGCCGCCCGGGGCTCCGCCGCTACTTCTGTAGTCACCGCACACAACAGCGTAGCTACTATGGGGTTTTCCATATGACTTACGTTCTTGTGTCCAATGACTGCTGACTTGTTAGCCGGCTGAGTCGCTCGGCTCGACGACATCTGCGTGCATTCCCGGGAGCTTCTTCTTCGCAGCGCCTGCCTCGCAAGGGAAAGCAAAAAGCACTTGGTTTTCCGGGCGAGATTGGCGGCCATCGCGTTCTAAAGAGGTGACATCATTTCTGCACAATGGATTTGCCTGACACGTTTCTCAGCCGCGGCGACTCGGCTCGGCTCGGCTCGGCTTGGCGCCGGCGTCGCGACGCTGGATAGCCCCGGCGCCGCGCGGCCCCGTCCCGTCGGCCCCGACCCAGCGCAGAGCCCGCGACGAGTGCAAGACAAACCGAGCGAAAGTTGCTGCTTACCGTTTGATAGGCCCCGTTGGCCCGTTGGGGGCGCGGGGCGGCCGATTCGGAGCAATCACGCCGCGAATGCAGCAGAGGCTGAGCTGCTTGCAATAATGGTGAGCAGTATAATGGCCCCGGCATCGGGTCGCTGCAGTACGGCGAGGGCAGCGAGCGGCGAAACTCCGCGCCGCCATTGGCCGAGCATGCACATGCACCGCGGGCTCCGCGATTCTCCGCGTGAGACGGGTCAATATGCGGCTCGCTTCGCTGGATAAATTAATTCTCGACGGCGTGCTAATTTCGCAGGTCGTTGCGAAGCGCGTCCGAGCCGTACTTGCGCTGGCGAGGCGGGGATTACCGCCTTGGTCGCACCTCGGCGTCGCTACCCCCCCCGCGCGCGAGGGACCCTCAGTGCCGTCCGCCACGGGGAAGACCCTCTCGTGCGACGTACGAGGGGTAGCGCCGGCGCGTTTCTTCGACCGCTGCTGCGGGGTATCGCCGCACAATGCCCGGCCCCGGATGACAGCGACAGGGGGAATGCGGACCAACACAGAGAGGGGGAGCGGACGCAACGTGTAGAGCAAATTCACACCCGCAGGCACGTGTGTGCATGTGTGTGTAAGTGCACGCCGCGCGAGCGAAGCCCTGTCATTTCGGCCGGCAGATGTGACATTGCAACGTTCCCCTACGTCATCATCAGAGACGTGCCAGGAATTCGCACCCCCATTTCTTGGAACAAAAGACAATTTTTAAAAGGATAAGGATGCAATTTTTTTCCTATTTTTTTCTTTCTAAAATAGTGACACAGGTCATTATTTTTGACATTTCTCATGACCTCGAAATCAAGTTGCATACTGCGGTAGGTCAACTTTCTCCTAGAGCATTCGCCAGTGCGCATAGTGGTTGTTTGTCTTGACAGTGATGAGGTATTAATGCGGGTGGGCACACATCGCGCTGCTTGCGCTGCTCTCGGACAGTGTGGGAGCCGGCAGGGGCCTTGCGCCTCGGCCGCGGCCGTCTCGGCGGTCGTCAAGGAGCGCACGCGGATCGACGGTCGGAGAAAAGATGATGCACCATAAAAGAAAAGTTTGTTTGGTCGAGGGAGGGGGGGGGGGGGGGGGGGGGGGGGGGTGCTCGGTGAGTCGGAGTCGATTCGGCACTTCGACCCTCCCGCGCGCCCTGGCTCCGCCATTTCTTTGCCCGCGCGGTTCGCTTCGCCGCGGCGTATTCATCTTTCGTTCCACCACTCGCCGTTCATTACACTTCTTGTTCCCTTTCCGCCGCCTCCTTTTAATTCGACATTCATGCGCCCCCGCCAAGAAACAATAAAGGCATGAGAAAATGCAGTCATCTTTTTCCCCTTCTTCCTGCTCCTTCGCGCCGGGCACCGCTGGGCCAAAGACACATCGATCAGTGGCGTAGCCTGGCGCATTTTTTCGAGGACCCCCCGCCTACGCCGCTGACTTCGTTACCCGCGGCACTTCAGCTCGCTGCACCAGAGCCCACTTCAATGCACCTTTGGCTGCGCCGCGCCTAACCTTCGCCGGGCCGGCCTCCTCATCCGAGCAAACTTTTCTGCATAGAGCCCATTCCTATTCAGGGCGCTAAAACGCACCCGGGAAGCACTGAAAAGCAGCGCCGCTC
>JAQQBG010000315.1:17500-25000 GCA_032199755.1 Ambrosia artemisiifolia | reverse complement strand
ACACATTCCAACCAATTCCCAAAAAATATAAATTTGTATCAAATTTGAACTAGTAACTAATCCCAACATGGAAGTACTGAAAAAACTCATATAAGCAAAAAATCTCAAATATCCGTGATCATGAGACATATAATTATCACTATAAATCAGAACCATAATTCCAACAGTAGTGATTAATATTGACATAATAGAAGTAAGTGGATCGATCAAGTATCCAAATTCTAAAGAAAAATCATTATTTATAATCCAAGACCATACATATTGATAGACAGAACTGCTATTTATTTGCTGAATAGACAGATTCATAGAAAAAATCATGACTATACTTAACAATAAAACACTCTGAAAAGCCCACATACGACGAAGACTTTTTGTTGCCGTCGGAAAAAGAAGAAGTCCCAACCCTATTAACATAGGAACTGGAAGTGGAAGAAAAGGGATTATCCACGCATATTGATATGTCTGTTCCATAAAAAAAGTTTTTTATTCTTAATTAATTGTTTCCGATTCACCGGATCTTGCCTCGTTCGAAAAAACTCAATAAAAAATCAAGATATGAACTAACTTATTGAATATTTTTATACTTATTGAATATTTTTATACTTATTGAATATTTTTATATTAGTATTTATTCTGAGTCTTTTCAAAATCGTTCAAATATTCAAAACAAGAAGTTACAGTTGGTCAAATGATATGACTAAGTGACATATCAAAACGAATACTTATAATAGGAAAATGAAAATATAGCAAGGAGAAAAATTTAGGCTAAAAAGAGCACTTGATCCTGATATGAATTATAGGATTAACTAAGGGCATCGGTCTAATGAAATCAAAACTCTTGATTTTCATTAGTTTATTTAAACTCATTAACTAATTCATTAACTAATTCATTATGGGATTGATTGTTTTCTATTTCAATCAAAACAATTTATTAGTAAAGTTTACAATCCTTTGAGGTATTTGATTACATGTAAATAAAGTATAGAATGAGGAAAATAAAGGTCTTTTAGGTTCTTTATTTTATTTTTTTTTTTTTTTTAGTTTGATTTAGCAGATTCTAAAGATATAACGTTGAGAGATAAACAACGAGAACTAAAAATTCCAAACCAAAAATTGTTGGTTTTACGAATAGTGTATGAAATGATGTATGGAATCAAAAATTTTTGATTGTTATTTCGAGTCATTATTTTTATTTCGAGTCATTTTTGATCCAATTTTCACGGATCTTTGACATATCTATATTTCTTTTTTATGAAGAGAATCTTATTTAGATTTAGATAAAAAATAGATAATGAATAAGAAATAAGAATTCGTTTTGAACAATAGATGTCTTTCACATCCAACTATAACAACGAGTAACTTTAAATGGCAGTTCCAAAAAAACGTACTTCGATATCAAAAAAGCGTATTCGTAAAAATATTTGGAAAAGGAAAGGATATGTGGCGGCGTTAAAAGCTTTGTCATTAGGGAAATCTCTTTCTACCGGGAATTCAAAAAGTTTTTTTGTACGACAAACAAATAAGTCCTAAAATATCGGAATAATCAGAATGGGTTTGACTCAAAAAAGGGCTCAGAAATTTGTTAATATCAAAGTGAATATAAAATGAATAATTGGCAGTCCCTATTCTAATCAATATGAAATAGACCCTTCATTTTATATTTATAAAAGAATTCTTCTGTTTTCTGAATTCTAAAAAATAAATAAATAAAAAATAAGAAAGAAAAAAAGACAAAAATTTTTATTTTTTTCTATTTTCGCTCAAATTTTGGTGATGGGGAGTCTTCTTTTCCCCATCGACCTTTACAACAATGAAAAATTTTTATGTTTATCGGGAAGGCCAGATATAAGATTTTTAGTTCAAATTAATGAAGTGTTGAAACAAATTTATTCCATGTTAAAAATTTTTGGATAACTTTCTGGCTTCTTCATTTATTTACTATATGGAATGGGTTTTTTATATATTTCCAATTTTCAATATCAATAAAAGAACTTAATTGTTGCAATATTATTATTAAAACGGATTTGATTGAATTGACTTGTTCAATCTCGACGATTGAATAGAAATAGGGTATTATGAGTTCGAGCAAGCCGCTATGGTGAAATCGGTAGACACGCTGCTCTTAGGAAGCAGTGCTAGAGCATCTCGGTTCGAGTCCGAGTGGCGGCATGCCATCTTCTAAAAGAGATCCAATAGATCCTATAATCAAAATAAAGTAAACTCCCCATTTCTATTTCTTAATTAATATAGGGGATTCCCTCCCCCTTTTTCATTTTTATGATATTTTCAACTTTAGAGCATATATTAACGCATATTTCTTTTTCTATTGTTTCAATTGTAATTACACTTCATTTTATAACCTTATTGGGCAATGAAATCATAAAACCATATGATTCGTCAGAAAAGGGGATGATAGCTACTTTTTTATGTCTAACAGGCTTATTAATGACTCGTTGGATTTATTCAGGCCATTTCCCACTAAGTGATTTATATGAATCATTAATTTTTCTTTCATGGAGTTTCTCCCTTATTCATATAGTGCCTTATTTCAAAATAAGAAAAAATGATTTAACCACAATAACTGCCTCAAGTACTATTTTTACCCAAGGCTTTGCTACTTCGGGTCTTTTAAATGAAATACACAAACCCACAATATTAGTACCTGCTCTACAATCGGAGTGGTTAATAATGCACGTAAGTATGATGATATTGAGCTATGCGGCTCTTCTTTGTGGATCATTATTATCAGTAGCACTTCTAGTCATTACATTTAGAAAGATTTTTTATAGTTCTAAAAGTAATAATTTATTAAATGAGTCGTTTTCATTTGGTGAAATCCAATACAAGAATGAAAGAAACAAGATTTTTCAAAAAACTTCTTTTTTTTCTGATAAGAATTATTACAAGGCCCAATTTATTCAACAATTGGATTATTGGAGTTATCGTGTGATTAGCCTAGGATTTATCTTTTTAACCATAGGTATTCTTTCAGGAGCAGTATGGGCTAATGAAGCATGGGGATCATATTGGAGTTGGGATCCAAAGGAAACTTGGGCTTTTATTACTTGGATCGTATTCGCAATTTATTTGCATACTCGAACAAAGAAAAATTTGCAGGGAGCAAATTCCGCAATTGTGGCGACTCTAGGCTTTCTTATAATTTGGATATGCTATTTCGGGGTCAATCTATTAGGAATAGGGTTACATAGTTATGGTTCATTTACGTTAACCTATAGTTAAATTCAAAAAAAGTTCTTAAGAATACAAACAGAATGCAATACGGTGTATATAAAACATCTTGTCTCAACCGGCGAGAACCGTGTGAATCAAGTAGTATAGTGATTCACGCGGTTCTCGCAAAGACCAAGTACATTGGATAAAAATGAAAATTCATATTTTGTTTTGACTTGATTTAAAAATTAAGAGAATAAAATTTTTTTTTTTTTTTTTTTTTTACTATCTATAAAAATAATTAGATAGAATACCTTCAACCTTGTCAACTGATAGTGAAAGAACAAAATCGGGGTACATACCAATACCTATTACAGGTAGAAAAATGGAGATGGAAACAAATAACTCGCGCGGTCCAGAATCAAAAACATAAGAGTTTGGAGTATTAAATAACTTGTATCCATAGAATATCTGGCGTGACATAGATAATAAATAAATAGGAGTTAATATCATTCCAATTGCCATTACAAAAGTGATGGCAATTTTGGGCATTAAAAGATATTTTTGGCTGGTAATTATTCCTAAAAAGACTAGCACTTCTGCAACAAAACCACTCATACCCGGTAATGCAAGGGAAGCCATGGAAAAGCTACTGAACATTGTAAAGATTTTTGGCATGGGGATAGCTACTCCACCCATTTCATCGAGATAAACAAGACGTATTCTATCATAACTCGTTCCTGCCAAGAAAAAAAGTGCAGCACCAATAAAGCCATGAGAGATTATTTGTAAAATAGCTCCATTGAGTCCCCGTATCGGTTATCGAAGCAATTCCTATAAGTATGAAACCCATATGAGATACGGAGGAATAGGCTATTCTTTTTTTTAAATTACGTTGGCCGGGAGATGTTGAAGCTGCATAGATTATTTGTATTGTGCCTACTATCATCAACCAAGGAGAAAATATAGAATGAGCGTGTGGTAATAATTCCATATTAATCCGAATCAATCCATACGCTCCCATTTTTAATAAAATTCCGGCTAGAAGCATACAAGTACTGTAATGGGCCTCTCCGTGAGTATCTGGTAACCATGTATGTAGGGGTAGAATCGGCAATTTGACAGCAAAAGCAATAAAAAATCCAATATAGAATATGATTTCCAAAGCCACAGGATACGACTGATTAACCGATGTTTCAAAATTTAATGTTGGTTCGTTAGAACCATATAAACCGACACCCAGAACTCCCATTAAGAGAAAAATGGAACCCCCCGCCGTGTACAAAATAAATTTTGTGGCTGAGTAGAGACGTTTCTTTCCTCCCCACATGGATAGAAGTAGATAAACTGGAATTAATTCTAATTCCCACATGATGAAAAAAAGTAAAAGGTCCCGAGAAGAAAATGATCCTATTTGACCACTGTACATTGCTAACATCAAGAAATGGAATAATCGAGAATCCCGAGTAACAGGCCAGGCCGCTAAAGTAGCTAAAGTAGTGATAAATCCTGTTAATAAAACGGGTCCTATAGACAGTCCATCTATTCCTAATTTCCAACGGAAATCAAAAAAATTTATCCATTTATAGTCCTCTACTAGTTGGATTAATGGATCATCCAATTGGAAATGATAACAGAATGCATAGGTTGTTAGAAGAAGTTCTAACATGCATATACATATAGTATACCACCTAATTACCCTATTTCCTTTATGGGGAAGAAAGAAAATGAAGGAACCTGCCAATATTGGTAAAACTACAATTATTGTTAACCAAGGAAATTTGTTCGTGGTAAAGACAAGATACACTTGGACCAGAAAAACCTGTGCTCAAAAATATCTTATTTTGGGGCACAGGTTTTGGCGGTAAAAAAAAAATGGACTCAAGTAGGGGTTTCTGTAATGTATTAATAAGCTATACCCATGCTGCGGGTTGTTTCATGCCATAAATAAACTCGAACACTCAAGAAATCCGTTGGGCAGGCGGATTCACATCTCTTACAACCGACACAATCCTCTGTTCTTGGAGCAGAAGCTATTTGTTTGGCTTTACATCCGTCCCAAGGTATCATTTCTAATACATCCGTAGGACAGGCTCGGACACATTGAGTACACCCGATACATGTATCATAAATCTTTACTGAATGCGACATTGGATCTATCCATTTTTGACCGTGATAAGGTTTCAATCTAGTAAATTGATAAACGAATTCTGTATTTCAATACTAGTACTAGATGAATCGATGAGTTCCCCGAGGTTTTTTATCTATTTTTGGATTGACAGTGCCAAAATACTTTGATTTCTTATCTTTGTGATAACATGATCATATCTTACGTGGCAGACATGCTAATTTGAATGAATTTATGAAAATTTGAATTTATAATATTACTTATTCAATAAATTCGATTGATTTATACGAGTTGATTTTCTGTTACGATAAATTGATGAAACAATGGCGAGTCCAATAGCGGCTTCAGCAGCTGCAATAGCAATAACAAAAATAGAAAAAATGGCTCCTTTTAATTGACGACTATCAAAAAAATCAGAAAATGTTACAAAATTGAGATTAACCGCATTTAATATAAGTTCAAGACACATAAGAGCCCTAACCATATTTCGACTTGTAATCAATCCATATAGACCGACAGAAAATAAATAGGCACTCAAAACAAGTACATGTTCGAGCATCATTAACCAACTCCTTATCAATCTCGATTCATTTCAATATGAACAACAATTTAACCAATCGGATTGACTAGAATATAACGTAACGAGTAATGGAATAAAGGAATATATTGGGAATAGATCGAACTAAGAAAGAATTTCTATTTTATATAAAAAGTAAAATAGAAAAAAGGAAATAAATGTGATAGCTCATAACAAGGTTTTTCCAGTTCTAAAGAGTTATTATTGACGAGCTACAGCAATTGCGCCTATTAACGCAACTAAAAGAATTATTGAAATGAATTCAAACGGAATAAAAAAATCTGTTGATAAATGAATCCCAATTTGTTGACTATTACTTATCAGATCTTGCTCTATAATCTGGTTTGCTTTTGTAGTCCAAATAATCCCGTACCATGACGTATCTGGAATAGTAGTAATTAGTGAAACAAAAAGACTTGTACAGACCACGGAAGTTACTCCATCTCCCACGGTCCAAAGATGGAAATCTTTGGAATATTCGGAACCATTTATGAACATCACAGCAAAAATGATTAAAACATTTATGGCTCCTACGTAAATAAGGAGCTGCGCAGCAGCTACAAAATGGGAGTTCGATAGAATATAGAATAACGATATACAAACAAAAACAAATCCCAACGAAAAGGCAGAATAAATGGGATTGTCAAGTAATACTACTCCCAGACCCCCTAATATAAGACCCAATCCCAGAAAGATTAAAAGAAAATCATGTATTAGTCCAGGTAAATCCATTATATATAAAATAAGAGATAAATAAATCAAAATCTTGCATAACTTTATTGACCCGGTCAGGAAAAAAGAAGTAACTCTACTTTTTTATAATAGTTCTGAATTATTCAATTTGAAAAATTCCATTTTAATGGATACGGATTGATGTAGATATAGTTATTGGCCTAATATCGAAAGAGTAATTTGAGTCTATATATTTTCAAATCATCAATATGGACTATAGAAAAGAAATCTATTTTTAATTTAAATAAAAATCTTAATCTAAACGAAAACACAATTCTCGCCCCCTAATAAATATAATTATGAATATATAAATATAATTATGAATATAATTGTAGTTATTCACTAAACAAAAAACTTAATTCTTTTAGATCAAAATGAATTCTTATGTTTTTATTTCAGGCAAATTTAAAATTGTTCGAATTGTATAATCGTCAATTATTGACATTGGTAACCGACCCAAAGCAATTTGATTATAATTCAATTCGTGACGATCATAAGTAGAAAGTTCATATTCTTCAGTCATTGATAAACAATTTGTTGGACAATACTCAACGCAATTACCACAAAATATACATATTCCGAAATCAATACTGTAATTAAGCAATCGTTTCTTTCTAATATCAGTTTCCAATTTCCAATCAACAACGGGTAGATCTATAGGACATACACGAACACATACTTCACAAGCAATGCATTTATCAAATTCAAAATGGATTCGACCGCGGAAACGCTCGGATGTGATCAATTTTTCGTAGGGGTATTGAATAGTTACAGGTAAACGATTCGCGTGTGATAAGGTAATCATGAAACCTTGACCAATATACCTTGCGGCTCGTACTGTTTGTTGGCCATAATTCATGAACTCAGTTACCATAGGAAACATATCGTGAAT
>JAQQBG010000315.1:10000-12500 GCA_032199755.1 Ambrosia artemisiifolia | reverse complement strand
GCTTTCCCTTGATATTTTTATTTTCACTAAAATTTGGATTTATAGTCAAATTCAAAAGAAGTAAGTTGCTTGGGATAAACCAAGGTTTCTCTTTATATTTATGATAAAGTATCACAAACTCTGGAAATAAAAAAAATTTCGGATTTGATATGAAGCGATTTAAGATTAAGAATTTTTCATTCATTCCCATCCAATCAAAAAAGACCTTTTTGTAATTTATTTCGGAATTTGAATCAATCGGAAGATAAAAAAGACCATTATTATGAATTTTATCCCTTATTTGTATTTGGTCCTTATTAGGTTCAACCTGAATATTTTTATTCCATTTCCAACCCCAATATTTTCTATCTGTTTTTTTTTTCATATATATAATATCACTTTTTCCTAGATCATTCTTGATAGGAATATTTTTGAGTATGTTAACAATTTTTTCTTTTTTTCTGGCGGAATTTTCTTGCTTCTTATTTGTTTCTAATGATGATCTATAAATATAGGACTTCTTCTTAGTTTCGGAATGAATATATTGATATGATAAACGATCATATCTATAGTTTTTTTGAAAATTCTCTTCTTTTTTTGGTAATAAATAGACTTTCGAATTTTGTTTTTTTTTGTAATCAAATAATTGGTCTTTTTCGTAGGAATACCATTTTTTTAGATCCTTATTTTTAGACGGCTGGCATTTTTTTTTTCCATTTGGCCATTTTTGTGGGACTAATCTAGACCATCTAATCTGAGATAAATCGTATTGACAATGACCTCTTAACCAGTTTTTCCATGGATTCATTCCATAATTTGGAAGTTTATTCTGTCTTACTTCGGAATCAAATATTCCTTGTCTTACAAAAAAATCCTTTATTTCATTCTTAAGAAAAAAAGACGGTCCATTATACTGAAGAATAGATCTTAACTTATTGAAGTTAATAACCTGGGTTTGTGATAATTTGAAAAATACATATTTTTGTGACAAGTAAGATAAATCAAAAAAAATATGTGACTTCCACTTACTATTTCTAAGATTATCAAAAGCCTTTTTTATAGTCATAGTCGAAATAAAGTCAATTTTATTTTGTTTTGTTTTATTAATCTTTTCTTGATTTGTTTCATTATTGTCAATGTATTTCTCAATAATTTTTTTTGTTGATTCCATAAAAAGTTGTAGAGGGATTCTGCGCATATTAATGATACATAGAAAAACATCTATGTATATTTTTTCAATCAAAAATTTAACTATTAATTCAATATTATTTCTTTTTAATATTTTCCAAATTTTGGGGGGCGATTCTCCATTATTCTTTTTCTTTTTTTTCATTATTTCTATTTGATTTCTGATTGTATTTCTTCTATCAATTCTATGTTTCATTTCTTCTTCTGTCTGTGAATAATTTGTCAAACCTGTAGATCGATTTTGAATAAGTGATTCATGAATAATCTGATTGCTGATTATAGAACCCTTTTCTATTTCAGTTTCATTTGATTCATCTATTTCTCTCGGTATAAATAATGGAATTTTCTTTCCTTTTAAAAGTTCTTTTCGTCTTTGTTTTACAAATAAAAAGGCTTTTGCTTCTTTTTTTTTTTTTTTTAAAGCTCTTCGAACTCTAAAATTGAATTTTCTGATTTCGACTTTATAGTCTATATCTTTAAAAATGGGTTCAAAAAAGGAAGGTGTTTTTCGCGGAGGACCAAAAGGATATTCTGTTTCCATTCCCGAAACTGTTAAAAAACAAGAATCAAAATCATTTTGTTGCTTTCGATCTCTATCAGAGAGTCGTAGCTTAGACCAAGGTTTCAAATGAAAAGGATATAGGATTTTTATCTGAAAACCGTCTATGAACCAATTTTCAGGAAATTCTGTTTTGGAGCATTGAAGACCCTCGTAGCTGCACTTTAGATAAAATTCTCTATTCCAATCTTGGAAATCCTCGTACCATTCCGGAGATTGTCGTAATAAAATACCGCCAATATTCTTAGCTATTATCAATAAGGGTAATTTAATATATCTTCTAAAAATGGATTGAGCTAGTAAAAGAACACTTCTAGTTTTTTGTTCATATGGAACGTTCTCCCATAATTCTATTACGTCCTCCTGGTGGTCTTTTTTGCTTTCTAATTGTTGATCTAAAAATTCGAATTCTGACTTTTTACCCCAACAATCTCTAAGATTAAAAAAAAGTTTCATTAAGTTGGATATAGGAAAAGGAAACTCTTCCATTTTTTCCACAAAAAGCGGGGAATGGGGATTTCCTTGAAACGGTTCCCAAATAACCATTTTACGCCTTTGAACACGCATAGAGCCTTTGATTAAGTCTCGACGAAAATCTGGTTCTTCCAAATAACTTATAAAACCCGACTCTCTATTAAATTTGCTAAAAAGCTCATAATTCTTGAAATTAGACTTCGTAAAAGTTCTTTCGGAATTAGTTAAAAAATCTATATTTTTAAATGTTCTTATTCGAATCTCGTGATCCAGACCTTGCGTCGCGCCTTGTTCTTTTCG
>JAQQBG010000314.1:0-40686 GCA_032199755.1 Ambrosia artemisiifolia | reverse complement strand
AGAGATACTGGCATAAGAATGGGAGCATTCAACTGAGTCCACTCTCACAAAATAGTATCTTTGATATTGTTAATGTCCTTTTATGGGTGTATTTTTGTTTTCAAACTTAAAAGATGGATCAAAGTAGGAATATTTGACAATAACAATCCCTGACCCATGAGAAGTTGTGTAATTAGAGTTATGGTTATCTGATGCTCTATGTGTTTTTATTCTAAATTGGGTTCATAATTGTTTTTTTTAATTGAAATTGAAGCTTTAGTAACCTAAGTTTTTAATAATATTTGCAATTAAAGGTAGCTATATTAATTACAATTACAATCTATTAATTTACAAACTACTTTGAATAGTGACACAAAATGAATAGTAAAAATATTCATATTTTATTTATATTTTTATTTTATTTTAAAACTTTATTATATTATATACTATTAATATATACCGAACGGTACGGTATCGGTACGGTACCAGTATGGTATCGGTATTTTACCTTAAAATACCGATCCCGTACCGATACCGATAACACCGAAACTGAAAATCCATAAATATGGGTACCGATACCATACCGATACTGATAACACCGAAACCAAAAATCCATAAATATGGGTACCGATACCGATCCCGAAACCACTCGGTTCGGTACGGTATCGGGATCGGGACGGGACGAGATCGGTATTCGGCCTTGTATGCTCATCCCTAATTAATATATTATATACTATTATTTTATTCATATTATTTTATTAAAAAAATTTATTATATTATATACTATTAATATAAATAACATAATCTTATGTAATTTCGTTACAAATTTCATGTGTTATCTTATGTGTAGATTTCTTTATTTTTTTATTAACTAATCTCGATTGTATAATTCATTTATTGATTAACACCTCATCTAAATCTCGATTGTAAAACGCGCAACGCGCGTGATTTTATACAACTAGTTTATTTTAAACATAATATACAAAGTGATATGTAAATGGAACTGCTTTATTTTGACCTTAAAAGTCATAACATAAGGGGGATGAGGCGCTCACTGTGAAAGCCCACTTGTATCCCTTTATTGGGCCAATCGTAGCTCGCCACCTCAACTACTCGCCACCGTCACCCGTGAACCCCTTCACCGGCATCACCACCCGTGCCCTTCTCTCTCCTTTGCATCTCTACCTCTCTCCTCTGCACAACGTGAGATATCTCACGGAACTCATTACCCCGGTCACCGGGGGTGGTGAACTAGTGGGTGTAGTGGGGTATCTGTGAGGTACCAGGGCCTTTCACGATGAGCGCCCTGTGCCCCCTAAGAAAAAAGAATCGTCACACCGCTGATGTTGCAACAGGTTGACGACCAAAGTATTAGGTAGTAATGTAAACAAGGCTTGTTTGTGTTTGTTCATTTAACTATTTCATGTTTGTTCATTTAACTATAATCAAATAAATGAACACACACATACATTTAAAAGAATATAATATTTTATTCGTGTTTGGTATTTAATATTTTAATCTTAAACAAACGTAAACCAAGTATGCAAAACGAACATAAACAAATAAAAAAAGCCCAAGTAAAAGCAAATAAAAACCCAATCCCTCCTTTCCGGCTCGGCCCCGTTATTGTTCAGTTGCACCACTGAAACGTTGATGTTCACCCCTTTTGTATTTGTTGTAGTCTAGAGTTCATCCTTAATAAAAATGAAGAAACAAAGAAGAAAAACATAGATAAGCACAAGCAAGTTTTCTAGCAGTTGAGTATCATATGGTTTGTAATAGGTACAAGGGATGTGTATTACCTTAGTTTGGACGTAAAAATGAATACCAGTAATGTTATTGATGTTTTTTCAATCAAACACCAAATTGGTTATGGTAGTACAACACCATCAAAATCGAATTGTATCGAAACCAAAAACTACAAAAATAATACAAGCATATGTAATTATGTAGCTATGTTGTTCTGTAGATATATTGATTTGGTATGGTACTCAACATGGTTTAGGGTGACAATAAATATTTATTTCATAAATAGAATGCATTTTCAATATGGTTTACAATACCAATAAATATTTATTTAAATAGAAGTATGTTTTCAATATGGTTTACGATAGCCGTAAATATAAGTGCGTATTTAAATTTTGTAAAAAAGTTAATGAAGTAAAATTAGTAAAGAAATGAAATTAAGTGATAAACTAAATACTATTAAACAACGCTAGTAAAAAAATACAATTTCTTTTTAAACAACCGTGAACAAAGCTATCTATACTATACTAGATTATACCCCGGGAACATCCCGGGGTTGAAAAATCTAATATGACATATTAATTTTACATATGAAATAGAATGATGCGCTTTATAGTTACATGCATGAAAGCTTCGGGTAGCAGCTAACCTAAAACAATTAAAAATATATCTCCAATGTTAACGCCTAACCTTAAACAATGTATAACTCTAATATTAATATATAACCTAAAACAATAACTCCAATGCTAACACATGTTGAAAATATAATTCATATTTACTGATTTGAACATAATTAGTGACTTGCCTATACATGATTAATGATTTACCTGAACACTTTGTGTTTTTTTTTTCCTGTTTGAACAAAATCCAACAAAAAATAGTCGTTTGCCTATACATGATTAATGATTTACCTGAACATTTTATGTTTTTTTCCCTGTTTGAACAAAACCCAACAAAAAATAGTCGTTTTTTTCTCCGTTTTTTATATAGCACTATGGTACTCGTTGGAAAGATAATAAAACGCTCGTTAATTTGGTGTAATTTTTTCTTTAAAAAAATCTCGTATATAAAAGATATTAACGTTTAAAAATTATGGGAGGAAACATAAGAGAGAAAAATCTAATTTTGTTTTTATATTATTTTTTCCTAAAATATCTTAATGCCACATGGGATGACACATGGCACACTCAAGGAGGAGAATGCCTCTTTGAGTGCCATGTCATTAAAATGGCTTTGGTTTATTATATGTATAGATTATAATGCATGAGTGGGGGGTAGTTTAAGATACCCAAAAGTTAAGAACTTTATTTTCATTAACAACCCTAAAATGATGGTAAAATAGTCATTCAAACATATTTACATTTTAGTACCTCATTTTAGTTACTTTAATCCCCTCATTTTAGATAGTAGTTATACTATTCTCACATCCCTACAAAATTATAATTTTTTTATTTAATCATGTCATAATTTAAACTATTATGTTTTAAAAACATTCGAATATACCGAAATGACCTGCTCATTTTTGTTGACGTTTTGACATTTGTCTTAATCAATATCGACGTGTAGATTGAAATGTATAAGAAAGAAATGCGTTACGTACAAGTGATTACTACATTGCATGTTTAACTCAAAGAATTTAAAATAAATGAATCGATATCTGTACTATATTATCTATACTATATATAAAGCATGAGGGAGGGATGACCGTAATATTTAAGTAATTACAAACGTTAATGCTTATAGTACAATACTAAAAAAGGTTAGTTAAGGGGTAAACTTGTCTTTTTATACTCTTTAATCTATACTACTTGGTATTTATTAAAATTTAGGATGATTTGAAACTTGAAAGGAGGAGTTCAAAAGTTGAAGTTATCTTCTCTTGGAAACCAAAGGTTGAAATGGATGGAGAGTTTAATATAATTCATAATAATTGGAAAACTAAAGGTTGAAACGGATGGGGAGTTTAATATAATTCATTACCTATTGTACTCAAGTAGTTATTTAATCAATCTAGATGTTTCTAATGGGGTGATTGAAATCGATATGGTGCATGTTTGAAATTTAGGGAAGAAGATATATAAACAAATGGGAGGCCGATGATAGAGTATATAGTGTCTATCATTCCAAGTTGGGGAAATGGACCACAAAAGATTGTTTCGGGGCTTATGATTTAAACGGAAGTAAAATCTCGAAGAAAGAACGCGCACTTAATGTTCCCTTGCTTGTTGGTGAGTATGGTAGCGTTTGGTACGCAGGAATGAGAGGCGGAATGGAATTGAGCATTGCGATGGAATGAAAAAAAAGGTGTTTGGTTGGTCAAGGTAATGGAATCATCTATTACCTCCTCCATTCCATTCCTTCTAAAAACCCCCATATTCATTCCATCCTATCCGTCTGTTTTTTTTCCATTCCATTCCCCCTGTCACCTTTCATCACCACTGACCACCACCACCACCACCCACCTCTACCACTCTCACCCATCGACACCACCACCGACCACAACCACCGCCATCGCCACCCACCACCGACTGTCGACACCCACCCACCACCGCCGCCACTCTCCGTCACCGACCACCGACACCCACCGACTACCGCCATCACCGACCACCACCACCACCACCACCAACTACCACCTCCACCTCCACCACCTACCACCAAGCACCAACCGCCACCATCGACACTCTTCGTCACCAACCTTTGCCACCCACCGACCGCCACCGCCACCGCCACCCGCTGTCGCCACCACTCACTGTCGTCGTCACACCCTGTCGCAACCTGCTGCCACCGACCACCACCACCGTCACCGGTACTATCACCACCAGGCGTCGCTACCCACAATCACTGACCACCACCACCACCCATCGTCATCGCCGCCACTGACAACCACCATTACCACCGTCGTCGGCGCTTCCGCCACCACCGACCGCCGCCACCCACCGACCACCACTACCTCTGCCACCACCAACCACCCTCACCGGCACCCGCTGCCAACGGTCATCACCACCACTGATTTTATTCTTTTGTCTTTTCGTCCATACCAAAAAATACAAAGTAATGATTCATTCCATTCTTACGTGTAACCAAACAAGACCATGGAATGGTAATCATCCATTTCATTCCCTTGTCCATTCCATTACTTTCTCCATTTCATTCCCTCATCCATTCCATTAGCCCATACCAAACAGACCCTATGAGTTGTTACTTTGTATTACATTGTGGGCATCTTATCATGAGGAGAAAGATCCAATGATCCATGTGATTTCTCTAACAAACCTCTTTGCTTTAATTTGGAGCAAATTTTCTACCATTTGTTTTTTTATTTGTGATTATGGTACTTTTGGGTTCTTTTATTTTCTTAATTCACATCATTCAGTTTCAAATGTTTTGTGATATGAGGATTTTTTTGTTGCCTACGTTATGCCAATGTTTGAGAATTTTCTTCTTTCTCATTCATTTTCAACTTTAGTTTACCTTTAAGTTCATATGATGACCGTTCAACTTTAGTTTACCTTTCAGTTCACATCAATTAGTTTATTTTAGACATTTTGGCAAAAATAAGTTAAAGGTTTGGCTCTTATAATAAAATATGTTGACCGTCGTTCGAACCTAGCTTGAAAAAAGTTCAGCTCTAAACTGGCTTGGTTTAGTTATGGTTATGCCTCAAAACCGAACCTAACCACCTTGTGCACACCTTTAAAATCACCAACCTAAATATTGTGTTCCCGCCGCAACGTGCGGGCACCCCAGTAGTTCTATACAATACAGTGGTATAGTAATGAAAAAGTGAGACGTTTATAAAAAGTTAATAATAAAACTTGATTTTAAGCACTTGAAGTGCAACTAAGATTAATAGTGACATAATGATGAGCTTAAGACCACCCTACAAACCATAAACAAAAAATTAGATCCCATTTTTAACACAAATCCATAATTTGTCACAAATGCAAGAGAATCTTGCATCAACTCAAAACGATTGAAATGCATCATAGTCCATAGACCCTTTTGTGTCTCTCACATGCGTGTCCTTTAAATTTTTTTTTTCTTCTATCAACCATAGTAAACCTAATCCTAGGTACTTTTGCTAGCGTTTGACTTGTCTTGGTGTAGCATCTTATTGTTAAAACTTTTAATTATTGCACTTTAACTGTTTCTTCAGTTACAACATTAAACTTAGTATTAGTTTTTATACTAAAACTATTTAATGTATTTTTTCTATATTAAGTCAATGAATTTTATATATTTTATTCTAGTTGTTTTTGTTATATATTGTTTTATTTAAGAAATCAATTTTGTGTTTTTAATTCTTATTAATAAATTTTTTTTCTAAGTAATTAGTATATTTTTCTAAGTAACTAGTGTTTTCCATTAAAATTAATTACTATACATTTATATATGTAGTGAAACTACTATTTAGAATAGTATGTATATATTTAGTTTTATTGATTAAATAATTTAATTATAACAAATTATAAGTAACATGTATTGAAACTCTCTTCTAAATATGTGATGCATACATTGAAGTAAAATAAAACTTGGTTCAAAACTGATTATTCTTTTACACTTTAGCTTGTTACAAACTTTAAAGCATGCATTTAAAATGCCTTTAGAACTAAGTTATAGGCTAATTTCAAAAACAAAAAAAAATATTTTAATTAACTTGTTTAACAACAAATTAAGAATCAATTAAGAAACTTTCTCTCACGATGAGCGGTCGGAAACCGGGTACTCCGACCAATATTCTTAGCAGGATAATAAAGGTTTTCATCACTAATTTGCCCGACAAGTGTAGCGGTAATGATCTAGCGGAATTCCTCAGGCCCTATGGTATTATTTATGATATCTATATTGCCCGCAAGAGAGACAAGGCATGGAATCGTTTCGGATTTGTTTCTTTTCTTGATGTGAAAGAGAGTAAGGATTTGCTACGACTGATTTGTAATACGAGAATCGGTGATTGTTGGTTGAAGGCTAACATAGCTAGATTCACGCTCGAAGAAGGCGAGATCCGACCGGAAGGGAAGAACCAGAATAGAAACTACGGAAAAGATTACGAAAAGGAAGACAGGCAGGCTCCAGTTCAAGCGTCCACATTCAATGGGTCACGATCTTTCTCTGATATGCTTACAGGTAGACAAACCGCCAAAACGGTGATCATTGACGATAAGGTGTATGCGTACAAGGGTTTGCATGGGAAGGCTGTTGTTGCAAGAATGATCGATTTAGAGGCTCTTAAGAGTATCTATTTGATTACGAATGACTTATGCCCCGGTGGGAGTAAGATCCAATATTTAGGAGGTTTGTCGGTTCTTGTTTCGTTCGAAGACAATTCTATGGCCACAAATTTTATTAAAGATGCAAGAGAGGTTATCGGTAGGTTCTCTTCGTTAGACATGTGGGAGGGCCAAGTGTTTGGTTATGAGAGACTCGCATGGCTAAAACTTGTGGGTATCCCACTGCAACTCCTGTCCACAGATTTGTTTGATGCTATCGGGAATTCACTTGGGAAGATTGTTCACAGGGCAACAAGATAGGACGATGACGTTGTTCTGTCGCATGATTACATTGGCGTTTTGTTAGGCGATGGAAAACGAGTTAATGAAGAAATTAAGTTGTCTTGGAAGGATAAACGTTTCAAGATTTGGGTATCGGAGGAATCAGGGGAATGGGTTCCTGAGTTCTATAAGGCCCCTTCCTCGGAGACTGACGATGCCTTGATGTCGGAGGACGATGACGTGAGTGAAGGGCCGTAAAAAGAAAATGGTGAAGGTGAGCCGGAAATTGTTGATTCCGGTGGGAATATTCTGGTGGCAGAGGAAGAGCATGTTTTGGTAACTCCTTTGGTCACTAATGAGGCATTTAATGTTCCTTTAATTGAGGAAAACTTTCCTATAATTGAGGAGAACCACTCGGATGTTAATAATAATGGCGAGGAAGTTTTTGTCCCGGGTCATACGTTTGACTTTGAAAAAGTAGTTGATAATAGGGGAAATCACGAAAATAGCCATTGACCAAATGGCTTTTACCAAAATAGTCACCTCCCATCTCTTGGAGGTGCCGAGACCTCTCCAAGAGGCTTCCCATAAGAAACCAATAAAGAAGTGACACATGTTTAAAATATAATAAAAAAATAATCACACTTCCACCTCCATTTTTAAAACGGCCATAACTTTTTTATACGACATTATTTTTTTAAAAAAAAATTACACCATAAAAACAAGCTTTTCATCCTCTTTCATTTCCATACCATATTGCTATACTTTAAAAAAAAAAAATTTGCTGGGTTGATAGTACTTGCGTCTAAATGTAAACACTTGATATTATTACTTGCGTTTTAAACATGTCTGAACCAGAACAGTCTAGTATTAATATCTGTACTTTAAAAAAAAATTGCCAGGTTGATAGTACTTGCGTTTAAACATATCTGAACCAGAAACAAGCCTAATTGTTATTGTTGTGATAAATAGACTGGTTTTATCAATCTGACATGGCTAATTTCTAGCATTTTGGAGGTTATAAATCATGCACATTGTATTATTTTCATTTTATCCAACGGTTTCAAGGGTAACACAAAAATACGTAACATGTAGTAGTGACCGATCAAGATCATGAACCAAACCTACCACTATAACTAAAATCAAAGCCACATGCATTAATAGCTGGTTTGGGTGATAACATACTTGGAAATTTGGGCTATTAATGCAGCGTACAACCTGTAGAAAAAGAGGAACCATGCAAAGTTTGAACTCTGCAGGTTGTGTTGCGTCAAGAATTTCTTCCAGTTCTCCAAGAAAAAGAATCTCCTTTGTAGAGTTAGTAACTGGCCAGTATTTCAATAACCCTCAGATCTGCACCCTTTTCGATAAACCAGTCTACTTATCACAACAATAACAATTAGGCTTTGTTCTGGTTCAGATATGTTTAAACGCAAGTGTTTAAACATTTAGATGCAAGTACTATCAACCCAGCAAATTTTTTTTTTAAGTACAGATATTAATACTAGACTTGTTCTGGTTCAGACATGTTTAAACGCAAGTAATAATATCAAGTGTTTACATTTAGACGCAAGTACTATCAACCCAGCAAAAAAAATTTTTTTTTAAAAGTATAGCAATATGGTATGGAAATGAAAGAGGATGAAAAGCTTGTTTTTATGGTGTACTTTTTTAAAAAAAATAATGTCGTATAAAAAAGTTATGGCCGTTTTAAAAATGGAGGTGGAAGTGTGATTATTTCTTATGGGAAGCCTCTTGGAGAGGTCTCAGAACCTCTGAGCCACCTCCCAAGAGATGGGAGGATTTTGGGACACGTGGCCACGTGTTAGTGGCTCTTTTTCTCAAAGGTCATGGGAATCGGTTAAGGTGCCTCAGGAAAGGGGAATTGTCCACTGGCTATTTTCGTAAAACAGGGGCAGTCAACGGCTATTTTCGTGATTTTCCCTTGATAATATTAATTCTATTGGGCTGATAAATAACAATGGTAATGAGGCTTGTAATGTGGTTCTAAAAAGAAAAAAGAAATCCTTGTTGGGCTCAGTAAATAGGCCCAATCCAGCCTACTCTAGCAGCCTAGAGAAGACAAAGATAGGAAAGAAACCCAAAGGTGATGAAGACCTATTTGGTTTGGACCCGTTCCTGGACCTGAACGTTGAAAATGGGCATGAACCAGATCCATTGGGCTGTAATTCGAATAATATGTTGGATCGTCTTTTTGGCAGCAACAGCCCAGATCAGGCGGATGGTTTGACTAAGAATCCTAACGATGTAATAAGTGAGGAGGTTGATGCTACAATCATTTTGGGTAAGAAGCTGGGTGCCAATTTGAGCGAAGTTCAGGAGTTGATTATTGGTTCGATCGTCAACGAAGGTGAACAACGAGGTATAAAATGAATTGTCCCTCCATTAATATTCGTGGAGTAGGGGTTTGTGGTAAAGCGGGTTGGATAAAGAAATTAAAACATGACTTTGGTATTTCGTTTATCGGTATGCAAGAAACTTTGGTTGCTAGTGATATTCAATCATTGGTGGTGTCTAGTTTTTGGGGTGGAATGGGATTTGATTTTGATTTTGTTAACGCTATGGGAAACTTGGGTGGTCTTGTGAGCTTTTGGGATCCTAAAGTGTTTAATAAGGATTCGGTGAATAAAGATAGGAATTTTTTGCACGTGGCGGGAACGGTTTTGGCAGGGTCTTTAAGAATTAATTTGCTTAATGTTTATGCCCCCCAAACGAATGGTGAAAAAAGAAATTTCTGGGATAGGATTACTAATCTTATTCAATCGTCCGAAGGGTGGTGGATAGTTTTTGGGGATTTTAATACGGTTAAAAGCCGGGACGAACGGAAAAATTCGGCTTTTGATTCGGTTTGTGCAAATGATTTTAATGATTTTATTGATTCTTCGGGCTTAAGAGAATACAACTTAAGAGGGTCGAAGTTTACGTTTATGTCTAATAGACGTGGGGTACATACATGGAGCCGGATTGATAGATTTTTGGTTTGCGATAATGTCTTTAATAAATGGCCTAATGCTTGCATTCGGGTGTTGAATAGAGAATTTTCGGATCACTGCCCTTGGTTTTCTCTATTGTTGATACAAATTTCGGTCCTAAACCGTTTAGAAGGTTTGATTCGTGGCTTGATAGGCCGGGGTGTTGTGAAGTGGTTTATTCGGTTTGGGATAGATGGATTAGTCAAGGGGCCGCTGATTTAAATCTTCTAAACAAATTAAAAAAGCTTCGAGGGGCTTTAAAAGATTGGTATGTTAAGTACAGTGCTAATGAGAAAGAGGTTGAAAGCCGGTTACGAAAAGAAAAAGAAGAATACGAGACCCGCATGGAGACTAACGAATTGGAGGAAACGGATCTATGGATTTGGTCTGAGTGCAAGATGGCATTAGAAGAGATTGAGTTATACAAGGCTCGGGATATTCGACAAAAATCCCGGGTGAAATGGGCAACTTTGGGTGACGAAAATTCTAGTTTTTTCCACTTTGTCGTGAATGGTAGAAAGGCTAGAAACTCTATTCCAGGTATTATGATTGATGGGGTTTGGGTTACGAAACCAACACTGGTCAAAAGAGAGGTTTTAAATTTTTTTAGAAATCACTTCAAAGAGAAGCATCCCATTCGGCCGGCCTTAGTGTGCGATGGATTGAAGAAGATTACCGATGTTGATAGTCAAAATTTTATAGCTATGTTCACGAGACAAGAAATCAAAGATGCGGTGTTCGATTGCGGATCCAACAAGGCCCCTGGTCCGAATGGTTTAAATTTTCGTTTTCTTAAACGATTTTGGAGTTTGTTTGAGGAGGATTTTTATAAGATTTTGACGGAATTCCATGATACGGGTAACATAAATGCGGGATGTGGGACGACGTTTATTACTTTAATTCCGAAGGTGAAAGCTCCTATGGGTTTAAAAGACTATAGACCTATCACCCTTGTGGGGTTGGTTAGTAAGGTAATTTCCAAAGTCCTTGCTAATCATCTCAAAAAGGTGATGGCCCAGGTTATCTCAGATGCCCAATCAGCACTCTTAGCCGATCGCTTCATTCTAGATGGTCCACTTATGCTTAACGAAGTTATGGCTTGGTTGAAGAAAAGAAATAAAAAGGCGTTTCTGTTGAAAATTGATTTCGAAAAGGCTCATGATAATGTCAACTGGCATTTCTTGTTGTCTATTATGTCACATATGGGCTTTCAACCGACATGGTGTAAATGGATTAAAGGCGTTTGTGTGTCTGCTAGAGCCGTGGTGTTGGTTAATGGGTCTCTGACCTTCGACTTTAGGTGTGAAAAAGGTCTTCGACAAGGAGATCCTTTATCCCCGTTTCTTTTCCTAATCGTGATGGAAGCATTATCGTGGTTATTGAAAAAATCTCAACAGGTTGGTATTTTTAAACGGGTGTGCATCACGACTAATGAAGCTCAGTTGTCCCACTTGTTTTTTGCCGATGACGCCCTCATTATGGGTGAATGGTCTCGTGATAATATTCAAAGCATCGCTAGAGTTCTTCATATTTTCTATCTGTGCTCGGGTCTTCGTATAAATCTACACAAGTCTAATATTTTTGGAGTTGGCGTGGAGGATAGGGAGGTGGATAATATGATGGAGTTGTTGGGGTGCGTAAGGGGTGGATTTCCATTCAACTATCTTGGTATTCAAGTGGGTGCAAAGATGTCTCGGGTTAGCAATTGGAATCCGGTTATTGAGGTGGTTAGAAATCGGCTTGCTTCTTCGAAAGCTAGAACTCTTTCCATAGGAGGTCGCTTGATCCTTATTAAATCGGTTTTGGAAAATTTGCCTATCTATTATTTTTCTCTCTACAAAGCCCCAAAGGCGGTTATAGATTCTATTGAATCGATCATGAGAAGATTTTTATGGGCGGGAAGTTGTGTTGAGAAAACGATATCTTGGGTGGCATGGGATATTGTTACATCTCCGAAAAAATAGGTGGTTTGGGCATTGCTAAGTCGCAAGAGGTAAACGACGCTTTATTATTAAAATGGTCTTGGAGGTTTAAAATTGATGGTAATACATTATGGAAGAAGATCATCATGGGTTGTCATGGGTCGAGTAGGCCTTGGGCTATGCTACCTTGTAACGTGTCGTTGAACGGGTGTTGGAAATCTATAGTCAAGGTTGGCGAAAAAAGACTTTCTAATGGGTCGTCTCTTAATTCGTTCTTTATTGGCGTTTTAGGAGACGGTAACGCGATCAGCTTTTGGGGTGATGTTTGGTTGAGAGACGCTCCGTTACGAGATCTTTATCCTAATCTTTTCAGAATCGAAAAGCATAAATGGGTGATGGTTTCGCAACGGATATTACGGGTAAACAACTCTAATGTTATGAACTGGGATTGGAGACATCAGCCTTCTTCGGCAGAGGAAGTCTTCGAACTGTTTCTCCTTCTCAGCGATATTCACGATATGAAATGGGGAGAAGGCAACGATTCGTGGAAATGGAAAGTCGAAAAGAATGGTTTGTTCTCTGTGGCCTCGGCCAAGAAGCTTCTCGCACAATGTGAGCACGTCAATTCTAGTTCGCTGATTCACTGGAAGAGTTGGGTTCCCTTGAAGTGTAAAATCATGGTTTGGAGGCTTACTTTAAATCGGCTTCCCACTGTTGCCGAGCTCATCAAAAGCCGAGCTCATCAAAAGAGGCGTTAACATTAGTGATCAGGATTGCAGATTTTGCCAAACAGAGTTGGAATCGGCTCTGCATTTGTACACGGGCTGCATGTTCACGCAGGAAGTGTGGTTTCGCATTGAATCATGGTGCCGTTTGCCTCACAGTATTGTTTTTGATATTCAGGATATGTTGCAGGTTCCGGACTATAGTACAAGTTCAAAAGCCACGCGTTTTCTTTTGAGAGGCATCGTTTATACAACCTTGTGGGTGATTTGGAACGAGCGAAACAACCGGGTGTTTAATAATAAAAGCCGAAGCCCTGCAAAAATAGTAGAGCAAGTAAAATCTACTACGTTTTTCTGGTTTCGTCATAGGTCTAGATATAAAGATGTCGATTGGAAAGTGTGGTGTATTTGTCCTTTGGATTGAAGTGTTGGGTTGTTGCTCGTAGGTCCTTGCTTTAAGGACTTTTCGAGGTTGTGTTTTTAATGAAATTCTCTTTTAAAAAAAAAAAAAAACTTGTTTAACAATCCAAACTTGTAAATTCTGTGACGGGGACAACGAATTTATATCCATCGTACTGTTGCTAGTACCACTTTCTGTAGTAGTTTCCCTTATATGATACATAAATCTTGTGTTCATATCATACGCAAATAGTAAATGTTAAAATCTTGTGTTCATAGTGCTTCGACGTGTCAGAAAGGTCGGCCAAGAAAGAAGCACCGGTTAATTTTCTGATTGATCAACGGAAGGAGAGATCTACCTTGCGCCATGCGGATGTTCTTGTGTTTGGTTGAGTGAGAGGCAAGCATGCATGTGCTGACCTTACTGGGTACCCCCCCCCCCCCCGGTAGGTTTGCGAAACGACTTTGTAACGGGGCAGACAGTTTTATGGGCGAAAGGCAAGAAGGTGGCTAAGCACGAAGCAGCCTGTTTAGAGAATCAAGCATGTGTTCCTGCTGTTTACCTTTGACACGTTTGGATCCCTGACCTATGAGGCAGTTCGTTTCTTGGAACGAGTGCAGAAGGTGGACCACAGTGACTCGCAGAGCCCTAAGAACCAAGGGTTTGTATTTAGTAGGATAGGCTTTGCGATTCAAAAGGAATAGCGACGCAGCTTGTTTCCCGATTCAAAAATGTAACTTGTTTTGCTTATTGAATGATATCAACGCAAACAATTTAAAATTAAAAAAAGTTATATAGAAAATACCAAACAGTGTTTAATAATAATAACAACAATAATACATGTCACTGTGCCCATCAATTCATCAATCCACATGTTTTCTAAACTTTTAATCTTCAAAAACAGGCTCATAAAATTATTATTAATGTTAGTATGGGAAAATTGTTGCGATATCAACTCGAAGGGCTAAAGTCGAATGACTAAACGAATAAAATAATAGTTAAGTTTGTTTAATTATTATTTGAATTATCTATTAGTATTAGTATTAGGTTTGAGTTACGTTTCCTATTGTTTTGATAATTATCGCTTAGTATTATAATTCTAGTATGATTAGAAAAACTAGTCTATATAAACCCTTGTTTTCTATGTTTTTATTTAAATCCACCAATCAATAAAAAAATTACTTTCCCCAAGTTTAGCATAGGATATGTATATAGTTGAAGATTTGATGAAAACCAAATGGTGGTCTAGTTAATTTCAAGAAAAATATCATTATGAACACTAAAACATTAATAAGATCATAACATACACTAAAATGATGCCACAAATTAGGTTTTGAATGTTGGATCTTCCCAAGGTTTATTAATATCTTCAAGAACCATACTATCAAGATCATTCCAATTCATCATGCTTGTTGAACCCTCACCACCTTCAACTACTTTGATCAAAGATCTTGAATTAAGGTTTGCATCAAAAGAGCTCAAAAGTCTTGAAAATGTTGGATAATGATCATCATGATCAAACTCTTTAAAATCCCATGAAACCAAACCTTTTAACTCTTCAATATCTATATATGATTCTTCATTTTTCTTTTCACTAAAAACCGGTCTAAAAAACGAAGCTTTATGATCACCATATGTTTCTTGATCATTTGTAGCGGTGGCTGTCATGACCGGCCATCGAAGCCGCTTGTTTTTTCGGCCACCACCAACTGGAACATTGCGAAGGATGCCACCACTTGTCCAGTGTCTCTTGCAAGCTTTGCAAAAGTACCTAGGTTGAGTTTTGTTGTAATTGTTGTAGTAACAGAATTTTGTGTTGGTTGAGTCACATCTTGGGCATATTAAGGGGTCGGGTTGGTTTGTATTTGGTTGTGTTCTTGAAGATCGAAGCTTTCGCGGCTCGAAACCGTCTGGTTCGGACATGGTTAGACCATGGGTGGGTTGATGATCAAAGTTGCCAAGGGTTACTTAGAGGAGGTTGTAATGTTTGATGGCTATATATATTTAGAGATGAAAGTGAATGTATACAGTATATGGTGAGGTTGCTATTAATTAGTTGTGAGAAAGTAAATGATATAGTTGAGGTGGAGATTTAAGGAAGAGGAAGGGAGAACAATAGTGAAATGTATTAGACATGTGTGATATGAAGAGAATGGAGTAAATAACTACGGAGGGGCAAAGGAGTAAAAAAACTAGTGTGTTTTTATAATTTATTCCTAATAATTTATTTACCTAATATTTATTGGTATATGATGTTCATATGTGTGATCACATGAGGACAAACATTTAACTTAAGAATGATGATTTTTAGAGTTAATTGCTAATTTAGTCCATGAGTTTTGTCAAAAATTGTCACTTTCATTCAAATCTTTTTTTCTTGTTATTTTAGTCCCTGTGGTTTCACTTTTTTTGTTATTTTAGTCCCTGTGAACTAACAAGATTCGGATGAAAGTGACAATTTTTGACAAACCTTAGGGACTAAAATGACAAAAAATGAAACCACAGGGACTAAATTGACAATAAAAAAATATTTGGATGAAAGTAGCAATTTTTGACAAACCTCAGGGACTAAATTGACAATTAACTCTTATTTTAATAACGGGATAAATTATCGAATCGACCACTTGGGATTAATCTTGATTTGTTTGTTTTATATTTAACTAGCCGATTACCCCGGGAAGGTCTCGGGGTTGAAAAATTTAATATGATTTAATAAAAAATGATAAAAAAAAAAGAAAACTCAAATCACGAAAAGAGTAAATAACTTAAACATAATCAATCTTAGTTAAAAAACATTTATTTAAAAAGTTAAAAAAAATAAAAAGCATAAACCATATTAAACATAATAAAGTATTAAAAGGATAACCTTCAACATATAATCATCTTCACGTAAATTAAAATATGTTACAATTTGATTAATGAATAACCTGAACACTTTGTGTTTTTTTCTGTATGAATATAACCCCACAAAAAATAGTCGTTTTTTTTTCGTTTTTATATAGCACTATGGTACTCGTTGGAAAGATAATAAAACGCTCGTTAATTTGGTGTAATTTTTTTATTTAAAAAAATCTCGAATATAAAAGATATTTATGTTTAAAAATTATGGGAGGAAGATAAGAGAGAAAAAATTAAATTTGTTTTTAAATTCTTTTTTCCTAAAATAACTCAATTTAATTTTAGTAATTGAGAATTAAGAGATAGAGAGATAAATTTAGAAAAATACTCAAAAACACCAAAAACACTCAATTATTAAGCCACGTGGCACTCTCAATGGGCATGTATGCTTTCTTTTATATATATATATATATATATATATATATATAGATGTTTATCTAGCAGGTTACACTTACGTAATTATTGGAATTATGTTATTATTTAATTAAGTGTCATGGTTTAGTTGTGTTAGGATTTGATAACTTGGTGATCAAGTTATGTTTAGTATAAATAGGTTTATTTATTTTGTAATTTTGTGGTGGTTTGATTTTAATAAAAGAAAAGAGTCGTGAGACTGTTTCTTTACAATATTCGGTTGTTTGTTTGTGTTTATGATCCGATTGTTCCATCAATTGGTATTAGAGTGCATACAATTAAATACCTTTTGAATCACCATTGAAGAAAAGTGAATCTGTGATGGGTTCAAGGGGAGGTCATTATCGAACCTGCGATGGGTTTGAATTGACACTGGTTTGTTACAAAGTTGCTGAAGTTCGATCTGTGAGAACTCGAATTGTGAAAGCAGTTGTGAAGTTTCAAACGAAGGGTTGTGCAAGTCAACCACGAGAAAAATCTATAGGAGTGAGTCCATCAAGTGAAAGTTGAAAGTTCAAGCATCTGCGACAGGTGTGGAGTTACCCAAGTGATTTAGGGTGGTACTGGTGTTTACCTTAGCGATTCGGGGTGATACGGTATGATACTGGTAAAGAACGACTATGGTGCGATATCAAAATAGAAGAGTTGGTTAATCCTTGAGAGATTGATCAAACCGGATAGTAGTTATGGCAGTTGTTGGGTTATCTAGCACTTGGATAAATCGGAGCAATGGCTAAGGTTTAGTAGTGTTGTGCGGTTGAAAAAGAAAGTATTCCGTGAAAGGAAACCGGTGAATTTTGCGGAATCTCTTGAATTGATATTCAAATTTGAAGTTGGTGAAGTAAAAGAAAATAAAGGATGTTAAAGTAAAAAGGTTTTCCTTTGCTCGTTGAATATATTTAAGGAAGTTGCGATTGAAGAGGTAATCTTTCTTTTTGGCTTAAACTGGGTTGACAAAAGAAACAAAAAGGGAAGTTTTTTTTAGTTCTATATGTTGTTCGAATCATCGAAGAAGAGCAAGAAGAATTATTTAGTTTTTGTGGAGTTGCGATCATCAATAAGAACACTAACAATAAATTAATTCTTGGAGTTGTGATACGAGTAAAGGAGGCCATGTTTGGGATTCCTTATTTTACCTCCTTATAACTTATCTCCTTAATTAAGAAGGAGATAAGGAGAAAATAATGTTTGGGTAATGGGTTGAAAAGGAGTTTTTGTGGGTTGAAAAGGAGATAAGTTATAAGTAAGGATTTGAGACTTTTGGGATTAAGGAGATAAGGAAGTGAAAAAGGAAATAAGGTGATAAGAAGAAGTTTAGCCAAACATGGCCGAAAATAGGAGGTAAGATTATTTTTTTTCAAACTTTATTGGTAACTTTTGAATAAAATATTGTGTGAAGCACTCAAAACGGGTTACAGAATCAATCGCGTGAGACGATTTGAGACCGGTGAAAGACCGAATATAGCTCGTGAAGGGTGTGTTCGGAATAAGTGACGATCCGACCGTGTGGTACGAATCCGAATAGAAGGCTACATAGATTAGGGTTCAGTGGTTTACTATATGTTTGAACTTTGATATTTGGGTCATTGGATGAATGTATACCTTTCAAAAACCATCCATTGAGGAGCGTCTTGCGGTAATTGTTTGATTATTATTTCCGTCCATCACTTCACAAATAGCTCCACTTTCGATGTTACATCGACCAGACGACTACTTCTATAGATATGGTCAAAAGACCTTTTTACCCTTGTAAGATACACATATTATGCTCATTATGCATGTGGGATTATCCTACACCTTCGTCACTTATATTATTGTCATTGTACAACTTTTGTATTATACGATGGTTGAATGGGTTTTTGGATGTTATAATTAAAATGGTTTTTGGATGTTCCGTTGCATTTTTGGATGTATGATTTAAGGGAAGATGATTAATTTGTAAAATTGGATGTAATGTGTGACCTTGATCCTGTAATAGTGGAAACCAGAAAACATAATATTTTCCTTTGGTTATTGGATATTGAAGTTAGCGTTGGTTTTACCAGTTGCAACTGTAACCGTTGAAAGATGTTTTTTTACTAAGGCCTCAAGGGGCGCCTATAGATTTCTATTTCTACTTCACTGATTTTAACCAATTATACACTGCCACATCACTTCACTGATTTACTTCACTGAAACAGTTTTTTGTGGGCAACACTCCACTGATTCTTTCATTTTATATTTCATTTAAATTAAAAAAAAGTAACCGTTGTATAATTTGCAGACAGTAATTAATTTTGTTACCGTTACTAAACATTTAAACCGTTGCAACCTTCGAGAATTTGTACCGTTACGGTTTGTTCTATAAAAACCACATAAGACTTCAATACCAAAACCACACTAAAACCGGTTATACTTTAATCGTATCGTTAAAATGAACCCGTGGAATGCAAATGAGGAGATTGCGTTAACGAGGGCATACTTGATAGTGAGAGACACATGGGTTCATGAAGTCGATACCCCAACTTCGTTTTGGAACCGGGTGTCGGTGATATTCAATGATTTAACCAGCACAAATGACCGCACCAAGGATTCGCTCGTTAATAGGTGGATTCTTCTCTGGTCCAGGTGTCTCCGTTGGAACGCCCTCTATGAAGCCACGATGGAGAGGCACCCTAATCTTCAAGAAGACATTGCAATCCAAGTCACGCGCGGCAACTACTACCATGGACACATGAGTAACTTCACCCATTTTGCGCCATGGCGAATGTTGCGAGATTTATTTAATAATTAATGTTTAATGTTTTTTATTGTTTAATGTTTATTGTTTAATGTTGTTTAATTAGGGGTAAAAGATAAAAAAAAGTTCAAAATGTAAACGGTCACAAAAAAAACACGGTCAAAAAATCACAGTCAAAGGTGAAACAAAAAAGTGGCATATTTTTATTGGTCAAGAAAAGGACCGTTTCTTTGTACCAGCACGGTAACAAGAACCAGAAAACGGTTCACGGGAACCCTACCAGCACAGGTGGCGGCGGTGTTACCGTGCTGGTAATGGGGTACCCGTGCCCAATTCTGGTAGCGCCCCGTCCCCCCTAAAATGAAGCTTATCAAGACGGATTTCTGCAATCGAATGGGTGGGGTACTTAAACAATGCGCCAATTTGTGCGGTCGAAAGAGAAACTTGTAATAAAGTAAAAGAAAATGATGTAATGGCTCGAATGCAAGCTTTCCAAATCGAAGAGGGGAATTCTCTTAGGTATGTGTTTAACTTTGTTTATTGTGTTTTTATTCTTTTTTTCGTTTACACTGTATGAAAATATGATTAAAAAAATTTACTTGTTACCTCCAAAATTTTGACTAGGTCTGTCACTTATCAGTAGTATTCCCAAATGTTGTGAAGATGTATTTAAAGCCAACTAGGTGTATAAACATACGCGCGTTGCGCGTTTTTCGTATTTGTTTTTAAAAAAATAAAACAATGTTTCAAACCGGTTTCAAACCTGAGACCTCAAACCACACAAATGCACCACAAACCACTCCACCACCAAGCCATTTTGTTAATTATTATAGAATCGTATGTATTTATAAATAAATAAGTGTTGAAAAAAAAATGTCATGTTTGAAACGGGTTTCAAACCCAAGACCTCAAAGAACAAACATATACCACAAACCACTCCACCACTACCCCATTTTGTTAATTCTTATTGAATCATATGTATTTATACATAAATAAGTGTTGTAAAAAAAAAGACTCAAATGGGTTTTGAACCCAAGACCTCAAGGAACACATAAGCACCACAAACCACTCCACCACTACCCCATTACGTGCTTTTTTATTAAATCATATGTATTTAAGATAACAAAATGAATAAAATAATAATAAAAGTACTATTCAAATCTGTCACACCCTCAAATCCACTTGCGGAGTTTTACCGCGAGGCGCATGACAAACCAGGATCCAAGTCAATGATCACAATAAACAATACTAAATAAATTTCAAAAACATAGTTCAAAAATCTTAAACATCAGCGGAAGCTAAATGTCGTTACATAACAAAATAAAACCAAATGTTTAATGTTCAAAAACCATGCAACTCTAACTAGACGCCGTGCAGACGCGTGCGCCCTAGTTCCATTTTGCTACCTTAGCGACCTGAGAAAACATGTAAGAGTTTACGTCAGCACAAAAATGCTGGTGAGTTTACAGGTTTGTAATCAAAGTTCCAAGTTCAACCTGTCCATACTATAACAATTGTAAACCAAGTACGCTAGCTAGGCGCATGTTCCTTTACTACTACGATTGGAAAACCATTACTAACTCGCAAACTAGATGTTGTGCCCGAATAGTAAACCTGTTCCTGTTTGAGACAATATGCACCCGCCCGGCGCTCCATGCCGACGGGTGGGGTTGGTCACTCCCAATAGCGCTATTCACATTTCCCCGTTGTGCAAACCAGCACATTCATGGTTCCCCCCGGGACTTCCAAAGATCGTATAGTAAACCGTTTGAAAACCCATAGTATGACAGTTGTTACCAAATAGTTGTTTAACACATGTTTTCTCCCCCAAAAAGTGAAAACCAAGTAAAGTGGGGCCGTAAACTCACCTTAGGTTGCGTTACTTCAGATAACAGAATAAGTCAACAAGCTATGCTAGCCCCGTAAAGCGGCGACCTAACATATGACAGTTACAAGTACTTAGACTAATAACCCGTAGGTTAGTTAGTCCCTAGATGTCCAGACCATAACCAAGTTTGTTTGACAACACGTTCACTGTTAACATGACCCAACGTACAAGACTCGACATCCCATTGGTGACCCGAGACTTCCCGTGTTACACTAGTATTCACAAACACATAATCATGTAGTCACACTTAACATACGTTAAAATCCAACAAGTTCTAGCACGTAGTTCAATTAACACATTATTGACCCGAACACATGTTACCGAGTTATTAGATATGTTACGGGGTTCCTAGCATGTTCCTAGGTGTCAAAGCGGGTCTCGGAATGCTAAAATATACTTACAGCAGCAGTACAGGCGATTAGGAAAAGTCAACTAGCAATTACGTTGGTCAACAGGCAATTAGGAATGCTAATCGCCTATACAGTAGGCGATTAGGGTCATGTGGTATGCTAATTTTTGAGTTTGTAGGCGATTAGGGTCATGTGACATGCATTTCAGAACTTATCAGGCGATTAGGGTCATGCAGCATGCAAAAACACATCATAGTAGGCGATTAGCATGCTAATCACCTAAAGGGTAGGCGATTAGCTTCTACTGGTAGGCGATTAGCCTGCTAATCGCCTGCTAATCGCCTGTCCCTTAGGCGATTAGCCCTGCTAATCGCTACCTGCTAATCGCCTGCTAATCGCCTGTCCCTTAGGCGATTAGCCTGCTAATCGCCTGTCCCTTAGGCGATTAGCCCTGCTAATCGCTACCTGCATGTCTGTTCCGGTTTTTCGCGCGTTTAACACTCCAAATCAAACCTAGAACGTGTGTAAACCTTCAATATCAATCAAACAAGTATCCCAAACATGTTTAGATCAAAATACATCGTTTAACCTTGTTCTAGCAGTCCTGGATGCAATCATGTTTCTAAAACATAACACAAGTATCATGTAATCATCACATTAACATGCATAAACATAACCTAATGAACAATCAATCAGGTTTCCACATCATACCATCATCATAGATCAGTAACTACCCTAATATCATGTTAACAACCCTTCATGAATCTCAAAAATCCTATCTTTTAATTAAAACATACACATACAACATGCATAATCTCTAGAAATCATATAATAACGATTATCAACGATTTTCAGAAGACACAATTGTTTATGAACAGGTCTGGACCATTAGGGATTCAATAAAAACATTAGAAAAGATTGCATGGATGGAAACCACACCTTAAGATTGTGATTGATTGATGAAATAGGCTTGAAATCAAGTTGTTTGATCCAAAATCGTGTTCCAGAGGTTGTGTGGGTGTTGGGACGAGTTGTGGGGCGACTAGGGTTGATATTATGAAGTTTAGGAGGTCAAGTATTGTATTTATAGTCGTTTTTAGTCGTAATCCACGTTGCAGGCGATTATGGTTCAGTTGCAGGCGATTAGGGTTGCTAATCGCCACCCCCTTAGGCGATTAGCCCCATAATCGCCTAACATGCAAGGCTACTCGCCACCTGAGCATGCTACTCGCCCCCTAAATGCCTCCCTATAGGCGATTAGCTCACCCTAATCGCCTATAGGGTATGGTTCCAAGTATTTTGCGCGTTAAACCCCGTTTTAACATATGTTAACACATTTTCACATACCGACAAGTCACATAATGATTATAAACACATAACACTTGCAAATAAACACATTCACACTCGTTCACCAATTCCCGGGACTCGAGACTTGCATGTTCCCTATGCTTTGACGATTCTCCGAATCGTCACCCCTTGTACACTTGGTTAATGACTGACATCTAACGATCCTCTAGGCCAACATCTAATGATTCCCTAGACTCACATAACAGTTCCCGAACCATAACCCGACTCAACTAACCCAGTTAAGTACAGAATACGCGTGACACGCTAAGGTAGATTTTAATCTAGACGACGTTGTTAACCTGAATTTGCCGGGTGTCACAAAATCACTTATCTGTTAATAGTATATAATTAGTTTATACGTGGTGAATTGCTTTCTTAGCAGCATGTAACTTTAGTTTGGATAATTTTAATATTTGTGTATTTCTTTCCACCATAAAATTTTATTGGTAAACTTACATTATATCAACTTTAGATGATAGAGACCATCATTATGGTCATTTTAAGAGTATTTTTATATATAAACCTTAAAATGAACATACATTATGTAAGCATCGTGTTTATTTCTTAACAAACAATAACTCAATTAATCCAACATTAGATCCTATCAATTTTCTAACATAAATTAAAACACGTTACTAGTAAAATTGTTTTGTATAACTTAGGATTTGATGATATTTGCTCCCAAAAACGTTTTAAATAAATTTTCATACAAGAGTAAATGACAATAACTTTTATTTAAGTATAAGCTTTTATGCTATATATGTCAAAAGGATGTTTAAAACGATACACACATTATCAAACTTGGTAAGTGGGAATGGATGGATTGAGACCATCAGTAGTGCTTTGTGTGTCATTTTGGCTTCTTGAGGTATGAATATGACCTAAAAAACTTATTTCCCATTTTACCCCTGTATAGTTGCATAATGATATTTTCTCCCTAAGCCCTTTCGGTGTGGTACCGGCATAGGAACGGCAGCCTGATGCCGTGCCGGGCAACACCGCCCCCTTGGGCCGGCAACGGCATGACCATCACCCTTTTGCCGCGCTTGACGGGCCTCTTGATTGGTGTTTTGGGTTTTTTATTTTATTTTTTTTAAAGGGAGGGAGGTCCATCCTCCACACCCTTGGTCCATCGTTATGAAGATGCCACCCCACCCACTAACGCATTTGCCTACGTAACGTGACGGCCCATCATCAACTCTCCACACCCATAAGCCTAAAAGACATAATAATTAGAATCCAACGTCATCTTTGTAGTTTATCAAACAAAATTATAGCATGGATTCAGTGATAAACATTATTTGCTTCAACTTTGAAAGTTTAATTTATAAAAAGTTTCATAATGGACTATAAAATTAAAATCTATATATAGGTTGGACTTTTGAATAAAATTTATTCATTCGGCTTAAGTTTAAACAAAATCTTTTAATTTTTTCCTTACTGAATCACGGTGCCAGAATGACTGGAGTCATCGTCTCAGGGAGACGGGGCGCCACCTGAATTGGTCACGGTGACCCACTACAAGCACGGTAACACCGCCGCCACTCATGCTGGTAGTGGTCCCGTGAACCGTTTTACTGGTTGTATCTACCGTGCTAGTAACTGTTTTTATTATTTTTTACTTAAATAAATACTATTCTTTTTGTATTTTAACCGTCTGTTTTTTAATATTGTTTTATTATTTTAACCGTTTGTTTAATATTGTTTTAACGGTTTGTTTAACATTGTTTTAACGGTTTGTTTTAAAGCATGAAAATACATTAAAATCTAATTAAATAAGAAAACATAAATAAGAACATTCATTAAAACATAAAATTAAAACATATTAATATTAAACATAAAATAAAAATACATTAAAACAAAGAAAAATAAACTTAAGGTTGGCGCAACAATTGCCATGCCTCGACATGGTCGAAATTGTTACCGTATCGAGTCTCATACTCATAGTGAGTGAAGTCGATAGCCAACTAGTGATCGAAGTCTGGATCGTCCCTCATCGTTTGCTCGTAGAGGGTGGTCCACCTCTCACACTTGATACTGAGATCGGCCTACTTCAACTGGATGTCTGGCAGGGTCTTGTTGTTGGTGCCAACGTGTTGGTTGAAGTCGCTCAACACGCGGGCCAAGAACCCTTCCGGGGGTAGGCTAACTCCTCGTCCTTCGGGAGTTGTTGTATAGTCGGGTCGTTTGTGGCGTCCTTGTAGCACACCACTAACGCCATCTCTTCTTCCTCGGTCCATGGATTCATCTTTGTGGGTGTGTGTTTTTTTAAACCATGGTAAAATGTGAGTTTTAACCCCACGGTTTGATCTATTTATATACAAAATTTTGAATGGTTGCACTGTTAAAATTAAAGGTTACTGACCGTTTAGGTGAATTCAATTGAATTCAATCGACGGTTTCCAAAAATTACAACTTAATTTTGCTGACCGTGTGGTGGGACGGTTGTAATAGTATGAATTAAATGTTAATAACCGGTTTAAAAATTGAAACCGTGTGAAATTTAAAAAACAATAAAAGTTTGGATATTTAAATGAAAATAAATAAAAGAATCGGTGAAGTGTTGCTTCTAAAAAGTGTTTCAGTGAAGTAAATAAGTGAAGTGATGTGGCAAGACAAGATTGATTAAAATTAGTGAAAGAAAATACATGTTGGTACTTGACTTTCAAGGTACATCACTACAAGAAAAAGGACCATTAGCGGCGAGATGCTAAATACGTCATTTATTTAATTGATATTATTGAAGGAATATACTGGGATTATGCTCCAAAACCCGCATTTTAGAAGCCAATTCGCAAAAATGATGGGTTCGATCTCCAAGGGGTCAAATTTTGATGGTGAAAATGATGGAGATGATGATGGTGACGTTGGAGACGCGGATATGATGTAGACAATATCAAAACGATTTATGTTAATAACTTGTTACATTTTGCACCTTAAACGACTTTAATTTATGTTTAATTATTTTGTGATATTTTGTATATAGTTATGTAATATTGTGTGTTCCGAACCTGAAATTGGCTTATCATCGTTGGTAACATAGACTAATTGAAAATAATAAAAGTTTTTTTTAAAGAATGAGTGGCAACCTATGTTGCTGCTAAAAGTCCTTACACTAGAAGACAAAACTAGCATTAGCGGGGACAATGTTGCCGCTAAAGGACCACATAAGATGACAAAATAGTGACAAAGCAATAACGGCGAATCTTTAATGACGACACGTGAGACAATAGCGGCGACGTTGCATTCGCCGCTAGATGGGCCGTTGTAGTGCACCTATGTAAGGAAATGTCGTAGTCATAGGCTTTTCCTTTTAGTTTTATTTTTATCATATTTCATCTGTCCGTTTGAAGTTGCAAGTTTTTTTTTTTTTTTTTTTTTTTAATATGTATCCCAAACTAGTGTATTTTCTTTGTTACTAGAACATGTATATGGATGTCATCCAACTATTTAACTCTATTTATCAAGGATGCATATCAAACTATAGATTTATAATTGTGAATGATAGCTAAGCCTGTTATGTGGCTCATAAGTATGTATTTGGTTTTCGTTTATACAAAATCCAACTACAACCATGCAGGATTAATGAAAAATGACAAGTATTTTAGCTTTATTTTACATAAAATTCTAATTTGTTTTATGAACAATACAACTTTATTCTTGTCATGTAAAAACATTTGAACATAATTTCAGAGAGAATACGAATTATACTTATGATATAGCTAATTAGCAAAATATACAAGTAACATCAATATAAATAATTCTTTTCTAATAATAAATTATCGATTTTTTTTGATTATTAAAATAATCTATATTTAAACATTAAATTATTTCATACCATTGAGAAAGTAGGGAGATGTGGATATGAAAATAATCTATATTAAAATAATCGATTACATAAAGACAAAACAATATCAATAACATTGAGAAAGTTAAAAATTAATAATTTGTTCACGTGCCCTATAATTATTATACAATAATTCTTAAAAAAAGATTTTATTGTCTCATTTGAAGGAAAGTATCAAAGAAAAAGATGTGAACGATTCGAGGCATTTCTTACCAATTGGTGACAATGAAATGCTTTTAAACCATTCCTGCATTTGAAAGCACCTACTAAAATGACACAACATATAAAAAAAGAAACACAAAATAATTAAAAGAAAAATGAATCCATAATGCCTCAATTTAGCTATTGGTTTTTAGCATGGGACTATAGGAGTAATACACAATGTGGGACCTAGGCCAAAATAGACTAAATATCGAATAATCCATACATATAATAAACCAAAGCCATTTTAATGACATGACACTCAAAAAGACATTCTTCTCATTGGGTGTGTCATGTGTCATCCCATGTGGCATTGAGATATTTTAGGAAAAAAATAATTTAAAAACAAAATTAGATTTTTCTCTTTTATGTTTCCTCCCATAATTTTTAAACGTTAATATCTTTTATATAAGAGATTTTTAAAGAAAAAAATTACACCAAATGAACGAGCGTTTTATTATCTTTTCAACGAGTACCATAGTGCTATATAAAAAACGGGGGAAAAACGACTATTTTTTGTTGGATTTTGTTCAAACAGGAAAAAAAACACAAAATGTTCAGGTAAATCATTAATCATGTATAGGCAAGTCACTAATTATGTTCAAATCAGTAAATATGTATTCTATTTTCAACATGCGTTAGCATTGAAGTTATACATTGTTTTAGGTTAGATATATTAGAGTTATACATTGTTTAAGGTTATGCGTTAATATTGGAGATATATTTTTAATTGTTTTAGGTTAGCTGCTACCTGAAGCTTTCATGCATGTAACTGTAAAGCGCATCATTATATTTCATATGTAAAATTAATATGTCATATTAGATTTTTCAACCCCGGGACGTTCCCGGGGTATAATCTAGTATATTTATTATATAAATAAAAATATTAATCAATAATATATTTTTTAATTTAAACTAGGATTCTATTACCCCGCGCTTCGCGGCGGGAGCTCCTGTTGCATTGAGGGTTTGGTGGTCAATGTTTGGTGGTCAAATTAGAAGAAATGAAAGTACATTAGTTATTAAGAAAGTTAGTAGTCAAAGTTTGGTGGGCATTTAAAATCTAAAAAGCTAAAAGTTTGGTGGTCAAAGTATGAAATCTTAAAAGGTAAAAGATTGTTGGTCAAATTGGAAGGAAATAAAGCACATAAGTTAGTGGGCAAAGTGCAATGCAAGTTTAAAGAAGTTGGGTGGTCAAAGTTTGAAATCCTAAAAGGTAAAAGTTTAGTGATCAAAGTTTTAAATTATAAAAGTTAAAAGTTTGGTGGTCAAAGTTTAGTGTTCAAATTGAAATAAGTAATAAACTTGGTGGCCTCTTTAGTTTTTTTTAAATGTACAAAATTCATGCCGCTAGAAGGAGCCAATCAGAGGATTTTGCCTCCAAAATCAGCCAACCAAATCAGTTTACTATTCAACTGTCGTAAACTTATTAGATAGTATAATGAGTGTTCGATTACCTTGTAACTTGAGGTAGAGTAAGCAATTTTAATTTTGATGTTTTTAATCCAACACCAATTTAGTTTCAATGTTTCTAAGTGTGGTGCCATTTAAAACATTAAAAAGAACTTTTGAATAATCTAAATTAATGATTCGTGCTACATAACTTGGTTTTAAGATACGATAGGAATGATATTGGTGCTAGCCGCAAGTTATTTAACTGTCATGTATTTTTAGTTCAAATAACTAGTAATAATTATAAAAATGATAAAAAAAAAATACTCAATCACATCAATGATTTAAGTAAAAAGATGGAGAAAATTGCTCGACTAGTCCCTGTGGTTTGCACAATTTTCACCTATAGTCCTCAAGTTTTTAAAATTACAGGTATAGTCCTCAACTTTTGGTGTTTCTTAACTCGGATAGTCCTTAGAGTGGCTGCAAAATTACTAAATTACCCTTTTGATGGATGGAGGTTAAATAATCCAGTTAAGTGGATGTAAAATTACTAAATTACCCTTACCCCAATAAAATATAAAGAGGGCCCACTTAACCCCTTAGCCAATTATTTTTCTCCACCTATTTTAGTGGGACCCACCAACTTCATCTTCCCCAACCTATCACCACCACCCACCACCACCACCACCCTCTCTCTGTTGACCGTGCCTTAAACGACTCCCTGGCCCGTTTCCAATAACCACCTCATTAATCCACCATCATCGATGTCACAGCTGACCCGATTGGAATCCATCATCATCCTCCTTCAGACCCAACACCTGAATACCACCATAGCTTCATCATGAACTATATAAAATAAAGCTGACCTAAATTATCGAATAAAAAGAAAACAAGGGGGCAAATTAAAAATCTTACATTTCTTCCTTTCCAAACTTCATAAACCATTTTCGCCATTTGAAAAAAAAAACAGAGTCTGAAATGAATTATGTGGGTAAAGAATCGAATAACTGTAACTTATTACAGAGCATAATTTCCTTTTTTCTTTTCTCTCTCAAGAAAAATATGTGAAAAGGGTTAAGTACAAAATGTAACAGACAAGAAGGTTAATTGGAGAGATGGTGAAAAGGGTTTGGTCACTGGTGAAGGATCTGTAAGAAAGTGAGGTGGATTAATGAGGTGGGTATTGGAAACGGGTTAGGGAGTTGTTTAAGGCACAGTCAACAGATAGAGGGTGGTGGTGGTTGGTGGTGGTGGTGGGTGGGGAAGATGAAGTTGGTGGCCCCACTAAAACAGGTTCTCGGGAATAATCAACCGGGCTTCTTCCAGCAGTAGTTGTGTTGTGGTGGCCGTGACAGTGACGGTGGTGCGTCGGAAGACGACGACGCTTAGTTGGTGGTGTTATGGCACCGACTTCTTCAAATCAGAAAGATGGTGGTCTGGGTGGGTTAGGAGGTTTCCAGTGATGGGTTAAAGACTTAGAGTTGGTGGTTTTAGGGCTGTTTGAGACTCGTGGTGCCGTGGTGGTTTGAAGAATTGGATTTTGCAAAACCTTAAGATTTTGACCAAAGTCGGTGGGGGAGGTGCTGTTTGGGATGGGTGGTGGTGGTGGTGGCTGATGGTGGTGGTGGTGATAGGGTGGGGAAGATGAAGTTGGTAGGGGCCACTAAAATAGGTGGAGAAAAATAATTGGTTAAGGGGTTAAGTGGGCCCTCTTTATATTTTATTAATTAATTGTTTTTTTATTGGGGTAAGGGTAATTTAGTAATTTTACATCCACTTAACTGGATTATTTAACCTCCATCCATCAAAAGGGTAATTTAGTAATTTCGCAGCCACTCTAAGGACTATCCGAGTTAAGAAACACCAAAAGTTGAGGACTATACCTGTAATTTTAAAAACTTGAGGACTATAGGTGAAAATTGTGCAAACCACAGGGACTATTCGAGCAATTTTCTCTAAAAAGATGGTATAAAATGTGTAGTAATAGTACAATAAGAAAAGTAAATAATTAACCAAACAAATGAATATAAATAAATTATACAAAAACATATATTTTTACAAATATATATATATATATGTTGTGTGTGTGTTTTGGATTGATCTCCTCAGCCTTATCTGTTGTTTCTGTTTGAGAGTGGTTGACGTCACATACGTATCCTCAACTAAATATTTAGTTTATAAATTGATTTTTTGCATAAACTATGGACTTCTCCAATGGTGCTGCATTTATTTAGCGTTGCTACCACCTTGCTGATGTGCGCATCGGCCGTAGCACGCGCAACAGAGTCACCTTCATTCGCCTTCACTATTTCGTTAATCGGAGCATCGTACCTTGACATTACGGCAACAACTTCTTCCTTACTTGGATACTCCTCATATAACTTACAGATGGCGGATTCAACCCTTTTTTGGTTCTGATCATCACATCTACCAAATCACCAACAGCTGCTACCCTTTCCTGTTTATGAATTGAAATCAGGATACCATAAAATGTAGTATATGAATTATCTTTTAAGTTATACACTACATGTGACAAACCTGGACGCTTGGTTCATGTAATCCAATCTTCACAATATCTCACGAAGACAAAGCTTTCAGAGTACCCCTTCCAAACCCCACCTTTTATTTCAATCTTTTATCGGTCTCTTAACCTTTGGAATGTCCAAAAACTCATAGGATACATCGAAGTATCAACATCAACGCCTTTGCATGTAAAACTATCCACGTACAAAAGCTGTAATAAAAAGGCGTATATGTGGTTAATAACCAGTAAACAATTAGTGTCAGTAATAACCATGTAACTAAAAGCTAACATACGTAAATAGTAACGTACCGTCAAAAAAGTCGGTGTACCAGTAAAAGGTGGATCTAAACTATCTCGTCTCCAACCATACTTACAACTCTTTAGTACCTCAACTACTAACTCACACCAGTCCATCCTAGCAAATCCAAGTCATCTGTAATATACTCGAGTATGGTATCCTTCAAACTGCCTTATTTGTGACACAGTCAACCATGATAGTATAGAAGCACATTATAAAATCCATCCAGAAATTAAAATCATCCTCACCATTTGCCTGTTTCTCAATCATATCAACCATTTGCTTAGGACATATAAATCTGCTAGGCGGGTACCTCTTTTGAGGCCCACTAGGGACGGCCCATATGGGGCTAGACGACCCGTCCTGGAGGGTTTTTTTTTGCCTTGGACGGCCTATTAAGGCCTGGACGACCCATAAGATTTCATTTTTTTTTAAGTTTTTAGTGTATTTTATATATTTTAAGCCCATCTGGCTATGACTTCATCATGCGCTTCCCTACGCTCCAGCGCATTGAAAGACACCCCTCCAATTCAAATACCAAGGATCTTGTGCACGACTCCGGCATCAATGCAAAGTGTCCCAGATGGCACAGACAACTCCAAACTTTCCGGGTTGAAGTTATCTACAACATAATGCTCTAACTTCGCTGGTATCCCATCCATTTTAAGATTGAGCAACCTGCCGAACCCCATATCCTTCACTGCTAAATGTTGTTCGTCACTTAGTATCTTTATGCATCTTGAGAACTGTGTTGGGGATGATCTAGTACGTATTCCCAGCCACTCGTTCATCTTTGACCTTTTGCGTTGCCTACGAGGCTCAAGCCCATCCTTCCACGTTTTCTCTACCCTCTTGCGTTTTTTCGCCTTCACTCTCTGACTTTTTTTGTCTTGGCCGTATCTACTGAACTTTCTATGGCTCATGTTTTTGATCGTGTTATCCTAACCGGTGAACATGAAGACACATCATACACAGGAATGGCCTGTTTACCTGTTACATATGTAGCCAGTATAAGTCCACACTAGTTTTTCAAGAACATCGGTGGAAATAACACTCTATTATTTTGTATGACCACACCTTTCTTATTTTTTGTCCGAACCGCACCACATGCCACCCCGGCTAGATTATTGTCTGGTTTACATAACATATAACAGAGGATGTATGCAACTTATAGTTTAACCACATCAAAACAACTGATTTACTCACGTTACACCAAAACTATTGAATTAACACGTAATATCTCACCTTTGCTTTTGGCCGCTTGTCGAAGACGTCTGTTACAGAAAAAGGACACCTTGCCTACTTCATAGATACCAGAACAATTAACAAATTAACAGCTGCAAATTACAAAATATGGTGCCAAATTAGAATTTTTGTACCAACCATTATCCTTCTGTGCCTTCACGCTTGAGTCACCCCAAAGTGTGAAATAAAAAAGGGAAAGATATACTCACACCACCAATATTGTCCACTTTGCCCCAATGAGTTGGCCATCCAGAGCTCACGGATTTGTTTTGGTTGCCCAGGGGCCGGATGTTACACTAATTGTTCTCGACCCTATGGCAGAAGCCTAAGACCCGGAGTTGATCTACAACACCACTGATTTGCATGCTTTCTTTATTGAAATGATCAATGAACTTTTCTAGTGATTTTCCGTCTTTTCTTCAAATGTTGTGTACTTCGGTAATATCCTTTGTGCATCATCTTCTTTGAGAAAAATACTGTAGGATTGCCCTCTGAAACTCTTCCCAAGAGCCTATTTCCTAGCTGGTAAACCATCAAACTAGATGCGTGCTGCACCTGTCAGGGTTTGTGCGAATATGTGACACCATGCAGGGGTGAGCCACAACTCAATCTCTGCTGCTCTCCTAAAATCGAATATATGATCATCCCGGTCAGAGATACCGTTGTATTTTCTTACCATGACTGGCATTTTTAGTTTTGTAGGGAGGCGAGCATTTGCAATACATTAAGAACACTTTAAATATGCCGACATATAGGCCGACCGATATGGTGCAGTGAGATCGTCATCCACCTGGACAGAGGTGGCCGACCTTTTTTCCGAAGAGGTAAGCCCCGTCGGCAATGGCCCAATGTATCCAAAAGGAATGAGGTGTCCAAAAGGTGTTTACAGTGGTGTAGTTGAAGTAATGGTTAAGTATACTATAGAAGAAGTGAAGTTCAATGTGCTTACTGGTTGGGAGACGAATCCCTCAACAGGAAACAAATTTACTTGTAAGCTTTGGAGCTTTTCTTCCTTTGATTGCTGCTCCTTCAAGTGAAGCAAGAACTCACGATTTCGTTGAAGGAAAGTGTCATCAAATTCCACGGAAATGGACTGTTTGTTCTGATCTCCAGCCAGAAGCTCCGCAGTGTGGGAGGCCACTGTTGTCCCCCCGGGAAGACTCTGGGCAACCCAGCCGTGTCTTGTCCAGAGGTGACAATGTCATTGTTCTCAATATAGGTGATTTCCTCGATCTCAAGATCATCGTTAGCCATTCTTGATCTGATTGTAGAGAGTAGACCTATAAAAGGATGGCGCCAGTTGAAGATCCAAGAACTGGTTACTTACAATTGATGTTAGAATTAAGGAACTAGCTTGATTAGATCTTAGTGGGAATGAACCTGCAAAATGAACAAACCTTTAGGCTCACCAAATGGGAGGTTGGGGGTCTTTCTGTGACCACCCTCCGGCGTGAGGATAAGTATTTGTTTAGAGAGAGAAAGTAAAATTCAGAGTGTAGGTTCACATGTGTTACTGTACTTTAATGGGGGTATTTACACAACTTGAAAATGTTGTACTTACATTCGGACTAGTGTTACTATAGGTCGGTGCCCTTGACTTCCGGACCCATGATAGTACCTGGCATTGTTTATGGGGTTGATATAATGATTATGACCGTGGCTCATTGAGATAATCGCTTGACTTTTGAGGACCGGTATAATTTCATTATACCTCTTCACTAGGGATTAATATGTTAAGAATTATTATGTTGATGATTATGTATTAGTTAAGACTTTTTTTTTATGAACATTTAGTAATTTTTGTTTCACTAAACAAGTTCCTAAATATATGATATTTATCATGTCTCTAAACATGTTTATTAACAAGTCATTTTGTGTTCCCAAACATGCTCTCTGTTCTTTTTTTTATGAACAACCAACGAATAACCCAATGACAAAAAGCGACCACATACGCTCGCAGTCGCAAATAGCATTGAGTAGCCCAAGCCCACCATCTTCGGTTATGAGAAAAGTCACCATCCGAAAGTCCACTACAATAAAACCCGATTGAGATTAAATAATTTAAATTCGAACTTGAGACCTTAACTTTCAACCAAAATCTTTCCTTACCCAACAATGTCCATGAAATAGCAGCAATGATGTGTTCTTGTTTGAAAAAATAAACAAGATAAGAGGGTGTTTGGCTGTCCATTTCCCCTCCTTTTAACTTATGACTTATCTAATAAGTCAAAAGTTAAAACAAAAGTGTTTAGGTAATTGTTGAAAAGGAACCTTTTATGGAAATTTTTGTGCTTGAAAAGAAGAAATGAAGGGAAAAGTCATAAGTCAGGCCATGTTTGGCTCTTCATTTTATTTTTCTCCTTATGGCTTTTTCTCCATCAAAAGCTACTTTTCCCCAAAAGTCACAAATTATGACTTCTCATTTTTTCCTTCATTTCTACTTTTCCAAGGCCAAAATATTCCAAAAGCTCATTTTCCAAACAATTACCCAAACACCTTTTTTTTAACTTTTGACTTCTTCAATAAGTTATAAGTCAAAATTACGAAGACGAAACATTAATGTGGCGTCAGAATTGTGTCCGTTTTGTGGTGACCTTCCAGAAACAGTCGAGCACCTTTTTATATCTTGCGGAATGGCGCAGTCAATTTGGCAGTTAGTATCATAGTGGTGCAAGGCTAGTAGTATTTATGCCTTTGATATTAATGACTTGTTGATGCTGCACAACTTCTGCAGTGGATCAAAGGAGGTAAAAAAGGTTCACTATGTGGTGCACTTGACTGTAATTTGGTGTATTTGGATTAACTGGAACGAGGTGATATTCAGACAAAAACAAGGTTCTATACACAAGATCATCGGCGAAATTAAAGCGCTAAGTTATCTTTGGGTGAAAAATCGTGCAAAGCTAGGTGGTTTGGATTGGGAGAAATGGCGAAGTTTTAATCTACGTTTTGTTTAGTAGGCTATGATAGCATGTGTATGGTGACAGTATGATGATTGTAACTTGGGAATTTGCTAGTACCCCACTAGTGATGGTGATTAATAAATATTTTTGTTGGTCGTTCAAAAAAAAAAGTTATAAGTCAAAAGTTAGGAAAAAAATGAAGAGCCAAACATGCACTTAATTACAATTTGTAACTTATGAGATTAATAGGTGGGAAAAGTGAGAAAAGAAGAGAGCCAAACATGCTCTAACCGGTGACGTTTTAGGTGTTGTTTGTTTTTTCTGCAAGAAAAGGTCTGCAGTCTGCGGACCACATCTGCAGACATCTGCAGGAGAAGGGGTGGACCAAAGGTCTGCAGTCTGCAAGAAGAAGACTGTTTGTTTGTTAACGTCTGCAGGCTGCTGAAATAAACTTAAATTTAAATAAACTGAGTTTTCACAGCAGTCTGGTGGTAGACGGAGGTGGTGGTGGATGGTGGTGGTGGACCGTGGTGGTGGTGGACGGTGGTGGGTGGACGGTGGTAGGTGGTGGTGGACCGTGGTGGTGGTGGGTGGTGGTGGATCGTGGTGGTGGTGGGTGATGGTGGTGATGGGTGGTGGTGGTGGGTGGGTGACGATGGTGGTGGTGGTGGTGGTGGTAGTGGGTGGTGGTGGTGGTGGTGGGTGAGGAGAAGAGAAGAGGAGAAGACCTTTGAAGACCTTAGAAGACTTTGGTCTAAGTCTGCACCAAGAAGAGGTCAGGAAGAGCTTTTGGAGTGAAATGTCTTCCGAAAAACAAACAGTCTGCCCGCCCCAAACGTCTGCCCGTGTCTTCACGGCGCAGACAAAAGAGATCAGAAGTGCTTCTGGGAGAAAAACAAACACCACCTTACCCTTTTGAAATCCACCGCCAACAAGAAAAGTGAAGAAATCATTCACCGATTGATTCATGTTTGTCTCGTATTTGATTACTTTATCTGATTGATTAATTGAGATGAGTTCAACATTGCTACTTGCTGTTGTGTTTGTGTTAGATCTCGTTGCTTTTGCACTTGCTGTTGCAGCTGAGCAAAGGAGAGCTTCTGTAAGTTCTTCTCTTCCAATTTCATCTTCATCAGTCTATCTTTTGTTTGATCTCAACTGGGTATTGTTCATTTCATCATATTACCCAAGTAATTTCATGTTTTTCAAGAACATTTTATTGTTATTTTGCTTTATTTTATTTTATTTTATTTTTTTTTAAACGGAATTTCCGTTTGTATGTTGTATGTCAAAATCTGTAGATTAGAATTTAGCTATGGAAGGACTAGTGGATCTGCTTGTATGACAGTTATAATAAATCCCTGTATAGGCTTATAACTTATTCCAGGCTTCAACAGGATGTATTAGATTAATAAAAATGCGACTCGATTAATCTCCAACTCAGTCAGAATTAACATAGCTTCTGTATCTGGCTCACCTCCAACTCGAGGCAGCTTGTTTTTTCTTTTTTCAGTTTTGATGACTTTGTATGTTATATTTGTAAAATCCTTATATTACATAACAAGTTAACAACAAGGAAATGAGTTCATTTATACGAGCTAGCCAGCCAGCGAGTTACGTTGACTATATTAGCTATAGTTCTTACATGAGTGAGCTACTTTGCTCGAACTTGGTTCGCACACTTATACATGGCAAGGAGCTTGAGCAAAATCAGCTATGGTTTTTAAGGAGCTAGTTTATATGAGCCGGTAAGTTGGCCATGAGCCACAAACTATTTGAAAAACCATATTTGGCTTAATTCTTTGTTGAATTAGACAATTAGTGGGAGTTCAATAATTAATATCCAAATCTGCAATGATCCTTTGAGCTTTTTTAACTCAAAAGAAAACAATTCTGACTTGTAGAAGTCAAATGTGGACTCTAATTTCGAGAAGGTCAAGTTTATTTTTTTGTCACACTCGCATTCATGTAGGTATTCCTGTATTTTTCATTTGAATGCTTAAACTGATATGTTGTTTATCTTTAAATCATCTTTAAAGTTAGAAGCCGGTTTAAAAACCGTTCACATTCAAAATGTGCGGTGCCCTTTGAGATACAAAATGTTTAGTATCATTACTTGGTTTTAAAAAGCGCGCCTAGGCGCGAGGCACAAGCCTTTGCGCCTTATGTAACCTGAGGCGCACTCTGTGCAGAAAGCGCAGCTGAGGCGCATTTTTTTCTGCAAATCTGCCTCTGAGGCGCGCGCCTCATGTATGGCCCAAATCTGTGTGCAGCAGATGGTGGTACAGCATGCTTTTTAAGTTGTACTAGCATGATATTTCAATATTAAAACATATATAGAGCTTATTTGAGTCTAAACATTGGGTAAATAATCCTAGAAACCTATAAAATATATAAAAAAAATATACATACGGTGTGCGCCTCGCGTCCGAAAAGCCCGCCGCTTTTGCGCTTTGGGCTTTGCGCCTTGATTTTTGACCTTGTCGCTTTTGTGCGCTTCGCGCTTTTTAAAACCAAGGTATCATAAGCTATTTTCTTATGTGTTGATGTAAAAATCCGTTTTTCCTCTAAATAACAAGAGACTAATCTAAAAAATCTGAAACACTGAAAGTAAACGTCAAAGTTTGACTCTAATTTTCGAAAGAGGCAGTATATGCTTGTGCCATAGACTCATAGTTGGATAGTCATATCCATTATAATTTATATGGGTATTTGTGGTCACATATGGTGGTGCTTAGTGCCTTAGTCTGATGTCTTGGAAGACACTTATGATTGTTCTTGCTATATTTCTTGTTTGATACATGTTGCTTTTCAATGGCTAAAAAAGAATCATAGTATGACTTTTGAAAGTCAAAATATACCAGGAACCTTTTAGTTTTTTCTACTTGAAAGCATCTTCATTTGGAAGTTTGTGTTTGTTGATTCATGTATTCGTCAAAACATCTTCAAAATGAGGATGTATTTATCAGTGAAATATATTATTTTAAAAGTTTACAAGCATTTAGTGGTAACTAGTAAAATATGACTCCGTCGGTCATTGAGAAATTGTGTTGTTTGACTTGACACAGTTGAAGTAAAATTTCGATCAACTTACCTAGAATACGCTTGACAAATAAAGGAATCTTGTGGTCCTAAATCAATCCTTTACATTCAGAGAGCTCAAGCTCGACTCAGGAGTAATTTACATGCTCTTATCTTATCAACTAATTATTTAATTACTCTATTTGTGTATATATATATAATAATATTTGTCATGTAATTATATATTATATTAAATAAATAAGAATTATTATATTTATAAATGGACTTGTTTAGGACCGCGATTCGCGAGTCTAAATGTCTAATCAAACTCCGTATATGAAGCTCAGGCTTGAGTTTGTCGATTAACTAAGCTTCATTTAGGATCACTTTGGGCTTGATCTTGTTTAAGGTCAGCTCAGTTCGAGCTTTTAGCGAACTGGTCTCAAGTAGCTCACGAGCTGGTCCGCTTGTTTGTGTTCGATCTCGTTGCTTTTGCACTTGCTGTTGCCGGCTTGCCGCTGAGCAGATTTGAGCTTCTGTGAGTTCTTCTCTTCCAGTTTCCCCCAGTTTTATCTACTGTGTAGGTTTCGTTTGATCTGACGTGGATATTGTTGATTTCATTAAATTAGTGATTAGTTTGATATTTTTTTGAAGAGTATGTAGTCTTTTTTTGCATAGTTTCTTTTCTGAAACCGTATATAATCCGTTTGTTCTGACATGGCTATTGTTGATTTCATAAAATTAGTGGTTAGTTTGATGCTTTTTTAAGAGTATTTAGTGTTATTTTGCTCGTATATGATCCGTTTGTATGTTCTAGGTCACAATCTGTAGATTAGTTTAGTACTCTTTTCCGTTTTAAAGTGACTTTGGAAGCTAAAGTCTGACTTCTAACAGTCAAAGCTAGAAGTTAGCTATGGAAGGACTAGTGGATCTGCTTGTATGACAGTTATAGTAAATCCCTGTATAGGCGTATTCCACTCTTCAACATGTTGTTTTAGATTAATAAAAATGCTAGCTAAGTCGACTTGATATCTCCAACCGAGTCAGAAACATAGCTCGTGTATCCGGCTCGCCTCTAACTTGGTTTGGACACTTATACAAGCCAAGGAGCTCAAGCAGAATCAGCTATCGTTTTTAAGGAGCTAGTTTATATGAGCCGGCAAGCTAGCCATGAGCCACAAACCAACTCTTTTTTGAATATATGTGGGAGCTCACTGTCGATTCTAAAGTGAAATGTGAAACTTTTCAATATTTACATCCAAATATGCATTTGCCCTTTGAGCTTAAAGAAGTTCCAAGTTTCATAGAACATCTCAAAAGGAAAACATTTTTTCATGGAATGAACAAAGTATTCGGCTTTCAAGCACCTAATTATTCTTATTGCGTTTAATTGTATGACAGGCTCGGATTGCTCAAGATGCAAGGTCAAGATATTGTGTTTATGAATCTGATATAGCAACGGGGTTGGGTGTCGGTGCACTATTGTTCCTTCTTGTTAGCCAACTCCTTGTAATGGCTGCAACCCGTTGCCTGTGTTGTGGACGAGTCCTGATCCCTGGCCGTTCCAGGGCATTAGCCATCTTCTTATTCATTACATGCTGGTAAATTATATTCTTAACCTTATACTTACCTAGAAACATATACTTTGACTTTTTAGGTCAAAACAAATTGGATTGACAAAAGTCAAAATGTACCTCCTATGTTATGAAGAACTACACATTTTTTAAAAGCAATTGAGATTTCATGAAAAGAATGCAAACTGTTCTCTGAGGTGGAATTTCGACCAATCAACTTACAAAATCTTGATACCGGGTATGCTTTATTTTCGCGGGTCAAATAAATTTAAATCAGCAGAAAGGAAACACGGGTCAGAAGTCATTCAAAAACTGTATCATATATAAAAATAAATAAAATCACATTTGACACACTGATTATCTATAAAAGTAGTAAGTGTTTTGGGTTGACCCAACCTGCTTCAACCTGCACAAAAAGTTACCCCTTTTGACCCGTTTCCCAACCCATGTAGCGCACTGGTTTGGCCATCTAAAATAAAATGAATAATAAAGCTTTATATCCAACGGCTTGTATCACCATATTCATCATTATCCATTTTCCGTGTTCAAGTTTTGATCGTTCTGTTTTGTATCGATCTTCATCAGGGTGACATTCATCATTGCCGAGGCATGCTTGCTTGCGGGTTCTGTCAGAAATGCATATCACACAGAGTACAGGACAGTACTGTCTGCTAACCCTCCGTCATGTGAGACCCTGAGGAAAGGCATGTTTGGCGCCGGGGCTGCATTTGTTGTTTTGACTGGTATCGCCTCTGAGCTTTATTACGTTTTCTACTCGAAATCAGATGAAGGTGTCATCCCTACC
>JAQQBG010000313.1:0-40689 GCA_032199755.1 Ambrosia artemisiifolia | reverse complement strand
GTTTAGGGCATAAAAACTGGGTCTGGAAGCTGCAGAATAGCGTAATTACTCACAAAATTGATGTGTGACTCGATTTAAAAATCGCTCGTTTTGTGCTAAAAATAGAAAGTGGGTGTGAAAATGGGTTCGTACTGCCGCGAATCAAACTGTGATTTTTTTTTGGCAAAACGTTTTCCTTGGCCATAAAAACTGAGTCTGGAAGCAGCAGAATAGCGTAATTACTCACCAAATTGATGTGTGACTCGATTTAAAAATCGCTCGTTTTCTGCTAAAAATAGAAAGTGGTGTGAAAATGGGTCCGTACTGCCGCGAACCAAACTGTGATTTTTTTTGGCAAAACGTGTTCCTAGGCCATAAAAACTGAGTCTGGAAGCTGCAGAAAAGCGTAATTACTCACCAAATTGATGTGTGACTCGATTTAAAAATCGCTCGTTTTCTGCTAAAAATAGAAAGTGGTGTGAAAATGGGTCCGTACTGCCGCGAACCAAACTGTGATTTTTTTTGGCAAAACGTGTTCCTAGGGCATAAAAACTGAGTCTGGAAGCTGCAGAATAGCGTAATTACTCACAAAATTGATGTTGTGACTCGATTTAAAAATCGCTCGTTTTGTGCTAAAAATAGAAAGTGGTGTGAAAATGGGTTCGTACTGCCGCGAATCAAACTGTGATTTTTTTTGGCAAAACGTGTTCCTTGGCCATAAAAACTGAGTCTGGAAGCAGCAGAATAGCGTAATTACTCACCAAATTGATGTGTGACTCGATTTAAAAATCGCTCGTTTTCTGCTAAAAATAGAAAGTGGTGTGAAAATGGGTCCGTACTGCCGCGAACCAAACTGTGATTTTTTTTGGCAAAACGTGTTCCTAGGGCATAAAAACTGAGTCTGGAAGCTGCAGAATAGCGTAATTACTCACAAAATTGATGTGTGACTCGATTTAAAAATCGCTCGTTTTGTGCTAAAAATAGAAAGTGGTGTGAAAATGGGTTCGTACTGCCGCGAATCAAACTGTGATTTTTTTTGGCAAAACGTGTTCCTTGGCCATAAAAACTGAGTCTGGAAGCAGCAGAATAGCGTAATTACTCACCAAATTGATTGTGTGACTCGATTTAAAAATCGCTCGTTTTCTGCTAAAAATAGAAAGTGGTGTGAAAATGGGTCCGTACTGCCGCGAACCAAACTGTGATTTTTTTTGGCAAAACGTGTTCCTAGGCCATAAAAACTGAGTCTGGAAGCTGCAGAAAAGCGTAATTACTCACCAAATTGATGTGTGACTCGATTTAAAAATCGCTCGTTTTCTGCTAAAAATAGAAAGTGGTGTGAAAATGGGTCCGTACTGCCGCGAACCAAACTGTGATTTTTTTTGGCAAAACGAGTTCCTAGGCCATAAAAACTGAGTCTGGAAGCTGCAGAATAGCGTAATTACTCACCAAATTGATGTGTGACTCGATTTAAAAATCGTTCGTTTTGTGCTAAAAATAGAAAGTGGTGTGAAAAATGGGTCCGTACTGCCGCGAACCAAACTGTGATTTTTTTTGGCAAAACGTGTTCCTAGGCCATAAAAACTGAGTCTGGAAGCAGCAGAATAGCGTAATTACTCACCAAATTGATGTGTGACTCGATTTAAAAATCGCTCGTTTTCTGCTAAAAATAGAAAGTGGTGTGAAAATGGGTCCGTACTGCCGCGAACCAAACTGTGATTTTTTTTTGGCAAAACGTGTTCCTAGGCCATAAAAACTGAGTCTGGAAGCTGCAGAAAAGCGTAATTACTCACCAAATTGATGTGTGACTCGATTTAAAAATCGCTCGTTTTTCTGCTAAAAATAGAAAGTGGTGTGAAAATGGGTCCGTACTGCCGCGAACCAAACTGTGATTTTTTTTTGGCAAAACGTGTTCCTAGGCCCATAAAAACTGAGTCTGGAAGCTGCAGAAAAGCGTAATTACTCACCAAATTGATGTGTGACTCGATTTAAAAATCGCTCGTTTTCTGCTAAAAATAGAAAGTGGTGTGAAAATGGGTCCGTACTGCCGCGAACCAAACTGTGATTTTTTTTTGGCAAAACGTGTTCCTAGGCCATAAAAACTGAGTCTGGAAGAGCAGCAGAATAGCGTAATTACTCACCAAATTGATGTGTGACTCGATTTAAAAATCGCTCGTTTTCTGCTAAAAATAGAAAGTGGTGTGAAAATGGGTCGTACTGCCGCGAACCAAACTGTGATTTTTTTTGGCAAAACGAGTTCCTAGGCCATAAAAACTGAGTCTGGAAGCTGTCAGAATAGCGTAATTACTCACCAAATTGATGTGTGACTCGATTTAAAAATCGTTCGTTTTGTGCTAAAAATAGAAAGTGGTGTGAAAATGGGTCCGTACTGCCGCGAACCCAAACTGTGATTTTTTTTGGCAAAACGTGTTCCTAGGCCATAAAAACTGAGTCTGGAAGCTGCAGAAAAGCGTAATTACTCACCAAATTGATGTGTGACTCGATTTAAAAATCGCTCGTTTTCTGCTAAAAATAGAAAGTGGTGTGAAAATGGGTCCGTACTGCCGCGAACCAAACTGTGATTTTTTTTTGGGCAAAACGAGTTCCTAGGCCATAAAAACTGAGTCTGGAAGCTGCAGAATAGCGTAATTACTCACCAAATTGATGTGTGACCTCGATTTAAAAATCGTTCGTTTTGTGCTAAAAATAGAAAGTGGTGTGAAAATGGGTCCGTACTGCCGCGAACCAAACTGTGATTTTTTTTGGCAAAACGTGTTCCTAGGCCATAAAAACTGAGTCTGGAAGCAGCAGAATAGCGTAATTACTCACCAAATTGATGTGTGACTCGATTTAAAAATCGCTCGTTTTCTGCTAAAAATAGAAAGTGGTGTGAAAATGGGTCCGTACTGCCGCGAACCAAACTGTGATTTTTTTTGGCAAAACGTGTTCCTAGGCCATAAAAACTGAGTCTGGAAGCTGCAGAAAAGCGTAATTACTCACCAAATTGATGTGTGACTCGATTTAAAAATCGCTCGTTTTCTGCTAAAAATAGAAAGTGGTGTGAAAATGGGTCCGTACTGCCGCGAAACCAAACTGTGATTTTTTTTGGCAAAACGAGTTCCTAGGCCATAAAAACTGAGTCTGGAAGTCTGCAGAATAGCGTAATTACTCACCAAATTGATGTGTGACTCGATTTAAAAATCGTTCGTTTTGTGCTAAAAATAGAAAGTGGTGTGAAAATGGGTCCGTACTGCCGCGAACCAAACTGTGATTTTTTTTGGCAAAACGTGTTCCTAGGCCATAAAAACTGAGTCTGGAAGCAGCAGAATAGCGTAATTACTCACCAAATTGATGTGTGACTCGATTTAAAAATCGCTCGTTTTCTGCTAAAAATAGAAAGTGGTGTGAAAATTGGGTCCGTACTGCCGCGAACCAAACTGTGATTTTTTTTTGGCAAAACGAGTTCCTAGGCCATAAAAACTGAGTCTGGAAGCTGCAGAATAGCGTAATTACTCACCAAATTGATGTGTGACTCGATTTAAAAATCGTTCGTTTTGTGCTAAAAATAGAAAGTGGGTGTGAAAATGGGTCCGTACTGCCGGCGAACCAAACTGTGATTTTTTTTGGCAAAACGTGTTCCTAGGGCATAAAAACTGAGTCTGGAAGCTGCAGAATAGCGTAATTACTCACAAAATTGATGTGTGACTCGATTTAAAAATCGCTCGTTTTGTGCTAAAAATAGAAAGTGGTGTGAAAATGGGTTCGTACTGCCGCGAATCAAACTGTGATTTTTTTTGGCAAAAGTGTTCCTTGGCCATAAAAACTGAGTCTGGAAGCTGCAGAAAAGCGTAATTACTCACCAAATTGATGTGTGACTCGATTTAAAAATCGCTCGTTTTCTGCTAAAAATAGAAAGTGGTGTGAAAATGGGTCCGTACTGCCAGCAAACCAAACTGTGATTTTTTTTTGGCAAAACGTGTTCCTAGGGCATAAAAACTGAGTCTGGAAGCTGCAGAATAGCGTAATTACTCACAAAATTGATGTGTGACTCGATTTAAAAATCGCTCGTTTTGTGCTAAAAATAGAAAGTGGTGTGAAAATGGGTTCGTACTGCCGCGAATCAAACTGTGATTTTTTTTTGGGCAAAACGTGTTCCTTGGCCATAAAAACTGAGTCTGGAGAGCAGCAGAATAGCGTAATTACTCACCAAATTGATGTGTGACTCGATTTAAAAATCGCTCGTTTTCTGCTAAAAATAGAAAGTGGTGTGAAAATGGGTCCGTACTGCGCGAACCAAACTGTGATTTTTTTTGGCAAAACGTGTTCCTAGGGCATAAAAACTGAGTCTGGAAGCTGCAGAATAGCGTAATTACTCACAAAATTGATGTGTGACTCGATTTAAAAATCGCTCGTTTTGTGCTAAAAATAGAAAGTGGTGTGAAAATGGGTTCGTACTGCCGCGAATCAAACTGTGATTTTTTTTGGCAAAACGTGTTTCCTTGGCCATAAAAACTGAGTCTGGAAGCAGCAGAATAGCGTAATTACTCACCAAATTGATGTGTGACTCGATTTAAAAATCGCTCGTTTTCTGCTAAAAATAGAAAGTGGTGTGAAAATGGGTCCGTACTGCCGCGAACCAAACTGTGATTTTTTTTGGCAAAACGTGTTCCTAGGCCATAAAAACTGAGTCTGGAAGCTGCAGAAAAGCGTAATTACTCACCAAATTGATGTGTGACTCGATTTAAAAATCGCTCGTTTTCTGCTAAAAATAGAAAGTGGTGTGAAAATGGGTCCGTACTGCCGCGAACCAAACTGTGATTTTTTTTGGCAAAACGTGTTCCTAGGGCATAAAAACTGAGTCTGGAAGCTGCAGAATAGCGTAATTACTCACAAAATTGATGTGTGACTCGATTTAAAAATCGCTCGTTTTGTGCTAAAAATAGAAAGTGGTGTGAAAATGGGTTCGTACTGCCGCGAATCAAACTGTGATTTTTTTTGGGAAAACGTGTTCCTTGGCCATAAAAACTGAGTCTGGAAGCAGCAGAATAGCGTAATTACTCACCAAATTGATGTGTGACTCGATTTAAAAATCGCTCGTTTTCTGCTAAAAATAGAAAGTGGTGTGAAAATGGGTCCGTACTGCCGCGAACCAAACTGTGATTTTTTTTGGCAAAACGGTGTTCCTAGGGCATAAAAACTGGGTCTGGAAGCTGCAGAATAGCGTAATTACTCACAAAATTGATGTGTGACTCGATTTAAAAATCGCTCGTTTTGTGCTAAAAATAGAAAGTGGTGTGAAAATGGGTTCGTACTGCCGCGAACCAAACTGTGATTTTTTTTTGGCAAAACGTGTTCCTAGGGCATAAAAACTGAGTCTGGAAGCAGCAGAATAGCGTAATTACTCACCAAATTGATGTGTGACTCGATTTAAAAATCGCTCGTTTTCTGCTAAAAATAGAAAGTGGTGTGAAAATGGGTCCGTACTGCCGCGAACCAAACTGTGATTTTTTTTGGCAAAACGTGTTCCTAGGGCATAAAAACTGAGTCTGGAAGCTGCAGAATAGCGTAATTACTCACAAAATTGATGTGTGACTCGATTTAAAAATCGCTCGTTTTGTGCTAAAAATAGAAAGTGGTGTGAAAATGGGTTCGTACTGCCGCGAATCAAACTGTGATTTTTTTTGGCAAAACGTGTTCCTTGGCCATAAAAACTGAGTCTGGAAGCAGCAGAATAGCGTAATTACTCACCAAATTGATGTGTGACTCGATTTAAAAATCGCTCGTTTTCTGCTAAAAATAGAAAGTGGTGGTGAAAATGGGTCCGTACTGCCGCGAACCAAACTGTGATTTTTTTTGGCAAAACGTGTTCCTAGGGCTTAAAAACTGAGTCTGGAAGCTGCAGAATAGCGTAATTACTCACAAAATTGATGTGTGACTCGATTTAAAAATCGCTCGTTTTGTGCTAAAAAATAGAAAGTGGTGTGAAAATGGGTTCGTACTGCCGCAATCAAAACTGTGATTTTTTTTGGCAAAACGTGTTCCTTGGCCATAAAAACTGAGTCTGGAAGCAGCAGAATAGCGTAATTACTCACCAAATTGATGTGTGACTCGATTTAAAAATCGCTCGTTTTCTGCTAAAAATAGAAAGTGGTGTGAAAAATGGGTCCGTACTGCCGCGAACCAAACTGTGATTTTTTTTTGGCAAAACGTGTTCCTAGGCCATAAAAACTGAGTCTGGAAGCAGCAGAATAGCGTAATTACTCACCAAATTGATGTGTGACTCGATTTAAAAATCGCTCGTTTTCTGCTAAAAATAGAAAGTGGTGTGAAAATGGGTCCGTACTGCCGCGAACCAAACTGTGATTTTTTTTTGGCAAAACGTGTTCCTAGGCCATAAAAACTGAGTCTGGAAGCTGCAGAAAAGCGTAATTACTCACCAAATTGATGTGTGACTCGATTTAAAAATCGCTCGTTTTCTGCTAAAAATAGAAAGTGGTGTGAAAATGGGTCCGTACTGCCGCGAACCAACTGTGATTTTTTTTGGCAAAACGTGTTCCTAGGGCATAAAAACTGAGTCTGGAAGCTGCAGAATAGCGTAATTACTCACAAAATTGATGTGTGACTCGATTTAAAAATCGCTCGTTTTGTGCTAAAAATAGAAAGTGGTGTGAAAATGGGTTCGTACTGCCGCGAATCAAACTGTGATTTTTTTTGGCAAAACGTGTTCCTTGGCCATAAAAACTGAGTCTGGAAGCAGCAGAATAGCGTAATTACTCACCAAATTGATGTGTGACTCGATTTAAAAATCGCTCGTTTTCTGCTAAAAATAGAAAGTGGTGTGAAAATGGGTCCGTACTGCCGGCGAACCAAACTGTGATTTTTTTTGGCAATACGTGTTCCTAGGGCATAAAAACTGAGTCTGGAAGCTGCAGAATAGCGTAATTACTCACAAAATTGATGTGTGACTCGATTTAAAAATCGCTCGTTTTGTGCTAAAAATAGAAAGTGGTGTGAAAATGGGTTCGTACTGCCGCGAATCAAACTGTGATTTTTTTTGGCAAAACGTGTTCCTTGGCCATAAAAACTGAGTCTGGAAGGCAGCAGAATAGCGTAATTACTCACCAAATTGATGTGTGACTCGATTTAAAAATCGCTCGTTTTCTGCTAAAAATAGAAAGTGGTGTGAAATGGGTCCGTACTGCCGCGAACCAAACTGTGATTTTTTTTGGCAAAACGTGTTCCTAGGCCATAAAAACTGAGTCTGGAAGCTGCAGAAAAGCGTAATTACTCACCAAATTGATGTGTGACTCGATTTAAAAATCGCTCGTTTTCTGCTAAAAATAGAAAGTGGTGTGAAAATGGGTCCGTACTGCCGCGAACCAAACTGTGATTTTTTTTGGCAAAACGAGTTCCTAGGCCATAAAAACTGAGTCTGGAAGCTGCAGAATAGCGTAATTACTCACCAAATTGATGTGTGACTCGATTTAAAAATCGTTCGTTTTGTGCTAAAAATAGAAAGTGGTGTGAAAATGGGTCCGTACTGCCGCGAACCAAACTGTGATTTTTTTGGCAAAACGTGTTCCTAGGCCATAAAAACTGAGTCTGGAAGCAGCAGAATAGCGTAATTACTCACCAAATTGATGTGTGACTCGATTTAAAAATCGCTCGTTTTCTGCTAAAAATAGAAAGTGGTGTGAAAATGGGTCCGTACTGCCGCGAACCAAACTGTGATTTTTTTTGGCAAAACGTGTTCCTAGGCCATAAAAACTGAGTCTGGAAGCTGCAGAAAAGCGTAATTACTCACCAAATTGATGTGTGACTCGATTTAAAAATCGCTCGTTTTCTGCTAAAAATAGAAAGTGGTGTGAAAATGGGTCCGTACTGCCGCGAACCAAACTGTGATTTTTTTTTGGCAAAACGTGTTCCTATGGGCATAAAAACTGAGTCTGGAAGCTGCAGAAATAGCGTAATTACTCACAAAATTGATGTGTGACTCGATTTAAAAATCGCTCGTTTTGTGCTAAAAAATAGAAAGTGGTGTGAAAATGGGTTCGTACTGCCGCGAATCAAACTGTGATTTTTTTTGGCAAAACGTGTTCCTTGGCCATAAAAACTGAGTCTGGAAGCAGCAGAATAGCGTAATTACTCACCAAATTGATGTGTGACTCGATTTAAAAATCGCTCGTTTTCTGCTAAAAATAGAAAGTGGTGTGAAAATGGGTCCGTACTGCCGCGAACCAAACTGTGATTTTTTTTGGCAAAACGTGTTCCTAGGCCATAAAAACTGAGTCTGGAAGCTGCAGAAAAGCGTAATTACTCACCAAATTGATGTGTGACTCGATTTAAAAAACGCTCGTTTTCTGCTAAAAATAGAAAGTGGTGTGAAAATGGGTCCGTACTGCCGCGAACCAAAACTGTGATTTTTTTTGGCAAAACGAGTTCCTAGGCCATAAAAACTGAGTCTGGAAGCTGCAGAATAGCGTAATTACTCACCAAATTGAGTGTGACTCGATTTAAAAATCGTTCGTTTTGTGCTAAAAATAGAAAGTGGTGTGAAAATGGGTCCGTACTGCCGCGAACCAAACTGTGATTTTTTTTGGCAAAACGTGTTCCTAGGCCATAAAAATTGAGTCTGGAAGCAGCAGAATAGCGTAATTACTCACCAAATTGATGTGTGACTCGATTTAAAAATCGCTCGTTTTCTGCTAAAAATAGAAAGTGGTGTGAAAATGGGTCCGTACTGGCCGCGAACCAAACTGTGATTTTTTTTGGCAAAACGTGTTCCTAGGCCATAAAAACTGAGTCTGGAAGCTGCAGAAAAGCGTAATTACTCACCAAATTGATGTGTGACTCGATTTAAAAATCGCTCGTTTTCTGCTAAAAATAGAAAGTGGTGTGAAAATGGGGTCCGTACTGCCGCGAACCAAACTGTGATTTTTTTTGGCAAAACGAGTTCCTAGGCCATAAAAACTGAGTCTGGAAGCTGCAGAATAGCGTAATTACTCACCAAATTGATGTGTGACTCGATTTAAAAATCGTTCGTTTTGTGCTAAAAATAGAAAGTGGGTGTGAAAATGGGTCCGTACTGCCGCGAACCAAACTGTGATTTTTTTTGGCAAAACGTGTTCCTAGGCCATAAAAACTGAGTCTGGAAGCAGCAGAATAGCGTAATTACTCACCAAATTGATGTGTGACTCGATTTAAAAATCGCTCGTTTTCTGCTAAAAATAGAAAGTGGTGTGAAAATGGGTCCGTACTGCCGCGAACCAAACTGTGATTTTTTTTGGCAAAACGTGTTCCTAGGCCATAAAAACTGAGTCTGGAAGCTGCAGAAAAGCGTAATTACTCACAAAATTGATGTGTGACTCGATTTAAAAATCGCTCGTTTTGTGCTAAAAATAGAAAGTGGTGTGAAAATGGGTTCGTACTGCCGCGAATCAAACTGTGATTTTTTTTGGCAAAACGTGTTCCTTGGCCATAAAAACTGAGTCTGGAAGCAGCAGAATAGCGTAATTACTCACCAAATTGATGTGTGACTCGATTTAAAAATCGCTCGTTTTCTGCTAAAAATAGAAAGTGGTGTTGAAAATGGGTCCGTACTGCCGCGAACCAAACTGTGATTTTTTTTGGCAATACGTGTTCCTAGGGCTTAAAAACTGAGTCTGGAAGCTGCAGAATAGCGTAATTACTCACAAAATTGATGTGTGACTCGATTTAAAAATCGCTCGTTTTGTGCTAAAAATAGAAAGTGGTGTGAAAATGGGTTCGTACTGCCGCGAATCAAACTGTGATTTTTTTTGGCAAAACCGTGTTCCTTGGCCATAAAAACTGAGTCTGGAAGCAGCAGAATAGCGTAATTACTCACCAAATTGATGTGTGACTCGATTTAAAAATCGCTCGTTTTCTGCTAAAAATAGAAAGTGGTGTGAAAATGGGTCCGTACTGCCGCGAACCAAACTGTGATTTTTTTTGGCAAAACGTGTTCCTAGGCCATAAAAACTGAGTCTGGAAGCAGCAGAATAGCGTAATTACTCACCAAATTGATGTGTGACTCGATTTAAAAATCGCTCGTTTTCTGCTAAAAATAGAAAGTGGTGTGAAAATGGGTCCGTACTGCCGCGAACCAAACTGTGATTTTTTTGGCAAAACGTGTTCCTAGGCCATAAAAACTGAGTCTGGAAGCTGCAGAAAAGCGTAATTACTCACCAAATTGATGTGTGACTCGATTTAAAAATCGCTCGTTTTCTGCTAAAAATAGAAAGTGGTGTGAAAATGGGTCCGTTTACTGCCCGCGAACCAAACTGTGATTTTTTTTTGGCAAAACGTGTTCCTAGGGCATAAAAACTGAGTCTGGAAGCTGCAGAAATAGCGTAATTACTCACAAAATTGATGTGTGACTCGATTTAAAAATCGCTCGTTTTGTGCTAAAAAATAGAAAGTGGTGTGAAAATGGGTTCGTACTGCCGCGAATCAAACTGTGATTTTTTTTGGCAAAACGTGTTCCTTGGCCATAAAAACTGAGTCTGGAAGCAGCAGAATAGCGTAATTACTCACCAAATTGATGTGTGACTCGATTTAAAAATCGCTCGTTTTCTGCTAAAAATAGAAAGTGGTGTGAAAATGGGTCCGTACTGCCGCGAACCAAACTGTGATTTTTTTTGGCAAAACGTGTTCCTAGGCCATAAAAACTGAGTCTGGAAGCTGCAGAAAAGCGTAATTACTCACCAAATTGATGTGTGACTCGATTAAAAATCGCTCGTTTTCTGCTAAAAATAGAAAGTGGTGTGAAAATGGGTCCGTACTGCCGCGAACCAAACTGTGATTTTTTTTGGCAAAACGAGTTCCTAGGCCAAAAAAAACTGAGTCTGGAAGCTGCAGAATAGCGTAATTACTCACCAAATTGATGTGTGACTCGATTTAAAAATCGTTCGTTTTGTGCTAAAAATAGAAAGTGGTGTGAAAATGGGTCCGTACTGCCGCGAACCAAACTGTGATTTTTTTTGGCAAAACGTGTTCCTAGGCCATAAAAACTGAGTCTGGAAGCAGCAGAATAGCGTAATTACTCACAAAATTGATGTGTGACTCGATTTAAAAATCGCTCGTTTTGTGCTAAAAATAGAAAGTGGTGTGAAAATGGGTTCGTACTGCCGCGAATCAAACTGTGATTTTTTTTTGGCAAAACGTGTTCCTTGGCCATAAAAACTGAGTCTGGAAGCAGCAGAATAGCGTAATTACTCACCAAATTGATGTGTGACTCGATTTAAAAATCGCTCGTTTTCTGCTAAAAATAGAAAGTGGTGTGTGAAAATGGGTCCGTACTGCAGCGAACCAAACTGTGATTTTTTTTGGCAAAACGTGTTCCTAGGCCATAAAAACTGAGTCTGGAAGCTGCAGAAAAGCGTAATTACTCACCAAATTGATGTGTGACTCGATTTAAAAATCGCTCGTTTTCTGCTAAAAATAGGAAAGTGGTGTGAAAATGGGTCCGTACTGCCGCGAACCAAACTGTGATTTTTTTTTGGCAAAACGAGTTCCTAGGCCATAAAAACTGAGTCTGGAAGCAGCAGAATAGCGTAATTACTCACCAAATTGATGTGTGACTCGATTTAAAAATCGCTCGTTTTCTGCTAAAAATAGAAAGTGGTGTGAAAATGGGTCCGTACTGCCGCGAACCAAACTGTGATTTTTTTGGCAAAACGTGTTCCTAGGGCATAAAAACTGAGTCTGGAAGCTGCAGAATAGCGTAATTACTCACAAAATTGATGTGTGACTCGATTTAAAAATCGCTCGTTTTGTGCTAAAAATAGAAAGTGGTGTGAAAATGGGTTCGTACTGCCGCGAATCAAACTGTGATTTTTTTTGGCAAAACGTGTTCCTTGGCCATAAAAACTGAGTCTGGAAGCAGCAGAATAGCGTAATTACTCACCAAATTGATGTGTGACTCGATTTAAAAATCGCTCGTTTTCTGCTAAAAATAGAAAGTGGTGTGAAAATGGGTCCGTACTGCCGCGAACCAAACTGTGATTTTTTTTGGCAAAACGTGTTCCTAGGCCATAAAAACTGAGTCTGGAAGCTGCAGAAAAGCGTAATTACTCACCAAATTGATGTGTGACTCGATTTAAAAATCGCTCGTTTTCTGCTAAAAATAGAAAGTGGTGTGAAAATGGGTCCGTACTGCCGCGAACCAAACTGTGATTTTTTTTTGGCAAAACGAGTTCCTAGGGCCATAAAAACTGAGTCTGGAAGCTGCAGAATAGCGTAATTACTCACCAAATTGATGTGTGACTCGATTTAAAAATCGTTCGTTTTGTGCTAAAAATAGAAAGTGGTGTGAAAATGGGGTCCGTACTGCCTGCGAACCAAACTGTGATTTTTTTTGGCAAAACGTGTTCCTAGGCCATAAAAACTGAGTCTGGAAGCAGCAGAATAGCGTAATTACTCACCAAATTGATGTGTGACTCGATTTAAAAATCGCTCCGTTTTCTGCTAAAAATAGAAAGTGGTGTGAAAATGGGTCCGTACTGCCGGCGAACCAAACTGTGATTTTTTTTGGCAAAACGTGTTCCTAGGCCATAAAAACTGAGTCTGGAAGCTGCAGAAAAGCGTAATTACTCACCAAATTGATGTGTGACTCGATTTAAAAATCGCTCGTTTTCTGCTAAAAATAGAAAGTGGTGTGAAAATGGGTCCGTACTGCCGCGAACCAAACTGTGATTTTTTTTGGCAAAACGTGTTCCTAGGGCATAAAAACTGAGTCTGGAAGCTGCAGAATAGCGTAATTACTCACAAAATTGATGTGTGACTCGATTTAAAAATCGCTCGTTTTGTGCTAAAAATAGAAAGTGGTGTGAAAATGGGTTCGTACTGCCGCGAATCAAACTGTGATTTTTTTTTGGCAAAACGTGTTCCTTGGCCATAAAAACTGAGTCTGGAAGCAGCAGAATAGCGTAATTACTCACCAAATTGATGTGTGACTCGATTTAAAAATCGCTCGTTTTCTGCTAAAAATAGAAAGTGGTGTGAAAATGGGTCCGTACTGCCGGCGAACCAAACTGTGATTTTTTTTGGCAAAACGTGTTCCTAGGCCATAAAAACTGAGTCTGGAAGCTGCAGAAAAGCGTAATTACTCACCAAATTGATGTGTGACTTGATTTAAAAATCGCTCGTTTTCTGCTAAAAATAGAAAGTGGTGTGAAAATGGGTCCGTACTGCCGCGAACCAAACTGTGATTTTTTTTTGGCAAAACGAGTTCCTAGGCCATAAAAACTGACTCTGGAAGCTGCAGAATAGCGTAATTACTCACCAAATTGATGTGTGACTCGATTTAAAAATCGTTCGTTTTGTGCTAAAAATAGAAAGTGGTGTGAAAATGGGTCCGTACTGCCGCGAACCAAACTGTGATTTTTTTTGGCAAAACGTGTTCCTTGGCCATAAAAACTGAGTCTGGAAGCTGCAGAATAGCGTAATTACTCACCAAATTGATGTGGGACTCGATTTAAAAATCGCTCGGTTTTCTGCTAAAAATAGAAAGTGGTGTGTGAAAATGGGTCCGTACTGCCGCGAACCAAACTGTGATTTTTTTTGGCAAAACGTGTTGCTAGGCCATAAAAACTGAGTCTGGAAGCGGCAGAATAGCGTAATTACTCCCCAAATTGACCCGTGAATCGATTTAAAAATCGCTCGTTTTCTGCTAAAAATAGAAAGTGGTGTGAAAATGGGTCCGTACTGCCTGCGAACCAAACTTTGATTTTTTTTTGGCAAAACGTGTTCCTAGGCCATAAAAACTGAGTCTGGAAGCAGCAGAATAGCGTAATTACTCCCCAAATTGACCCGTGAATCGATTTAAAAATCGCTCGTTTTCTGCTAAAAATAGAAAGTGGTGTGAAAATAGGGTCCGTACTGCCGCGAACCAAACTGTGATTTTTTTTGGCAAAACGTGTTCCTAGGGCATAAAAACTGAGTCTGGAAGCTGCAGAATAGCGTAATTACTCACAAAATTGATGTGTGACTCGATTTAAAAATCGCTCGTTTTGTGCTAAAAATAGAAAGTGGTGTGAAAATGGGTTCGTACTGCCGCGAATCAAACTGTGATTTTTTTTGGCAAAACGTGTTCCTTGGCCATAAAAACTGAGTCTGGAAGCACCAGAATAGCGTAATTACTCACCAAATTGATGTGTGACTCGATTTAAAAATCGCTCGTTTTCTGCTAAAAATAGAAAGTGGTGTGAAAATGGGTCCGTACTGTCGCGAACCAAACTGTGATTTTTTTTGGCAAAACGTGTTCCTAGGCCATAAAAACTGAGTCTGGAAGCTGCAGAAAAGCGTAATTACTCACCAAATTGATGTGTGACTCGATTTAAAAATCGCTCGTTTTCTGCTAAAAATAGAAAGTGGTGTGAAAATGGGTCCGTACTGCCGCGAACCAAACTGTGATTTTTTTTGGCAAAACGTGTTCCTAGGGCATAAAAACTGAGTCTGGAAGCTGCAGAATAGCGTAATTACTCACAAAATTAATGTGTGACTCGATTTAAAAATCGCTCGTTTTGTGCTAAAAATAGAAAGTGGTGTGAAAATGGGTTCGTACTGCCGCGAATCAAACTGTGATTTTTTTGGCAAAACGTGTTCCTTGGCCATAAAAACTGAGTCTGGAAGCAGCAGAATAGCGTAATTACTCACCAAATTGATGTGTGACTCGATTTAAAAATCGCTCGTTTTCTGCTAAAAATAGAAAGTGGTGTGAAAATGGGTTCGTACTGCCGCGAACCAAACTGTGATTTTTTTTGGCAAAACGTGTTCCTAGGCCATAAAAACTGAGTCTGGAAGCTGCAGAAAAGCGTAATTACTCACCAAATTGATGTGTGACTCGATTTAAAAATCGCTCGTTTTCTGCTAAAAATAGAAAGTGGTGTGAAAATGGGTCCGTACTGCCGCGAACCAAACTGTGATTTTTTTTGGCAAAACGAGTTCCTAGGCCATAAAAACTGAGTCTGGAAGCTGCAGAATAGCGTAATTACTCACCAAATTGATGTGTGACTCGATTTAAAAATCGTTCGTTTTGTGCTAAAAATAGAAAGTGGTGTGAAAATGGGTCCGTACTGCCGCGAACCAAACTGTGATTTTTTTTGGCAAAACGTGTTCCTAGGCCATAAAAACTGAGTCTGGAAGCTGCAGAATAGCGTAATTACTCACCAAATTGATGTGGGACTCGATTTAAAAATCGCTCGTTTTCTGCTAAAAATAGAAAGTGGTGTGAAAATGGGTCCGTACTGCCGCGAACCAAACTGTGATTTTTTTTGGCAAAACGTGTTGCTAGGCCATAAAAACTGAGTCTGGAAGCGGCAGAATAGCGTAATTACTCCCCAAATTGACCCGTGAATCGATTTAAAAATCGCTCGTTTTCTGCTAAAAATAGAAAGTGGTGTGAAAATGGGTCCGTACTGCCGCGAACCAAACTTTGATTTTTTTTTGGCAAAACGTGTTCCTAGGCCATAAAAACTGAGTCTGGAAGCAGCAGAATAGCGTAATTACTCCCCAAATTGACCCGTGAATCGATTTAAAAATCGCTCGTTTTCTGCTAAAAATAGAAAGTGGTGTGAAAATAGGTCCGTACTGCCGCGAACCAAACTGTGATTTTTTTTTGGCAAAACGTGTTCCTAGGGCATAAAAACTGAGTCTGGAAGCTGCAGAATAGCGTAATTACTCACAAAATTGATGTGTGACTCGATTTAAAAATCGCTCGTTTTGTGCTAAAAATAGAAAGTGGTTGTGAAAATGGGTTCGTACTGCCGCGAATCAAACTGTGATTTTTTTTGGCAAAACGTGTTCCTTGGCCATAAAAACTGAGTCTGGAAGCAGCAGAATAGCGTAATTACTCACCAAATTGATGTGTGACTCGATTTAAAAATCGCTCGTTTTCTGCTAAAAATAGAAAGTGGTGTGAAAATGGGTCCGTACTGTCGCGAACCAAACTGTGATTTTTTTTGGCAAAACGTGTTCCTAGGGCATAAAAACTGAGTCTGGAAGCTGCAGAATAGCGTAATTACTCACAAAATTAATGTGTGACTCGATTTAAAAATCGCTCGTTTTGTGCTAAAAATAGAAAGTGGTGTGAAAATGGGTTCGTACTGCCGCGAATCAAACTGTGATTTTTTTGGCAAAACGTGTTCCTTGGCCATAAAAACTGAGTCTGGAAGCAGCAGAATAGCGTAATTACTCACCAAATTGATGTGTGACTCGATTTAAAAATCGCTCGTTTTCTGCTAAAAATAGAAAGTGGTGTGAAAATGGGTTCGTACTGCCGCGAACCAAACTGTGATTTTTTTTGGCAAAACGTGTTCCTAGGCCATAAAAACTGAGTCTGGAAGCTGCAGAAAAGCGTAATTACTCACCAAATTGATGTGTGACTCGATTTAAAAATCGCTCGTTTTCTGCTAAAAATAGAAAGTGGTGTGAAAATGGGTCCGTACTGCCGCGAACCAAACTGTGATTTTTTTTGGCAAAACGAGTTCCTAGGCCATAAAAACTGAGTCTGGAAGCTGCAGAATAGCGTAATTACTCACCAAATTGATGTGTGACTCGATTTAAAAATCGTTCGTTTTGTGCTAAAAATAGAAAGTGGTGTGAAAATGGGTCCGTACTGCCGCGAACCAAACTGTGATTTTTTTTGGCAAAACGTGTTCCTAGGCCATAAAAACTGAGTCTGGAAGCTGCAGAATAGCGTAATTACTCACCAAATTGATGTGGGACTCGATTTAAAAATCGCTCGTTTTCTGCTCAAAATAGAAAGTGGTGTGAAAATGGGTCCGTACTGCCGCGAACCAAACTGTGATTTTTTTTGGCAAAACGTGTTGCTAGGCCATAAAAACTGAGTCTGGAAGCGGCAGAATAGCGTAATTACTCCCCAAATTGACCCGTGAATCGATTTAAAAATCGCTCGTTTTCTGCTAAAAATAGAAAGTGGTGTGAAAATGGGTCCGTACTGCCGCGAACCAAACTGTGATTTTTTTTGGCAAAACGTGTTCCTAGGCCATAAAAACTGAGTCTGGAAGCTGCAGAATAGCGTAATTACTCACCAAATTGATGTGGGACTCGATTTAAAAATCGCTCGTTTTCTGCTAAAAATAGAAAGTGGTGTGAAAATGGGTCCGTACTGCCGCGAACCAAACTGTGATTTTTTTTGGCAAAACGTGTTGCTAGGCCATAAAAACTGAGTCTGGAAGCGGCAGAATAGCGTAATTACTCCCCAAATTGACCCGTGAATCGATTTAAAAATCGCTCGTTTTCTGCTAAAAATAGAAAGTGGTCTGAAAATGGGTCCGTACTGCCGCGAACCAAACTGTGATTTTTTTTGGCAAAACGTGTTCCTAGGGCATAAAAACTGAGTCTGGAAGCTGCAGAATAGTGTAATTACTCACAAAATTGATGTGTGACTCGTTTTAAAAATCGCTCGTTTTGTGCTAAAAATAGAAAGTGGTGTGAAAATGGGTCCGTACTGCCGCGAACCAAACTGTGATTTTTTTTGGCAAAACGTGTTCCTAGGCCATAAAAACTGAGTCTGGAAGCTGCAGAATAGCGTAATTACTCACCAAATTGATGTGTGACTCGATTTAAAAATCGCTCGTTTTCTGCTAAAAATAGAAAGTGGTGTGAAAATGGGTCCGTACTGCCGCGAACCAAACTGTGATTTTTTTTTGGCAAAACGTGTTCCTAGGCCATAAAAACTGAGTCTGGAAGCTGCAGAATAGCGTAATTACTCACCAAATTGATGTGTGACTCGATTTAAAAATCGCTCGTTTTCTGCTAAAAATAGAAAGTGGTGTGAAAATGGGTCCGTACTGCCGCGAACCAAACTGTGATTTTTTTTGGCAAAACGTGTTCCTAGGCCATAAAAACTGAGTCTGGAAGCTGCAGAATAGCGTAATTACATACCAAATTGATGTGTGACTCGATTTAAAAATCGCTCGTTTTCTGCTAAAAATAAAAAGTGGTGTGAAAATGGGTCCGTACTGCCGCGAACCAAACTGTGATTTTTTTTGGCAAAACGTGTTGCTAGGCCATAAAAACTGAGTCTGGAAGCGGCAGAATAGCGTAATTACTCCCCAAATTGACCCGTGAATCGATTTAAAAATCGCTCGTTTTCTGCTAAAAATAGAAAGTGGTGTGAAAATGGGTCCGTACTGCCGCGAACCAAACTGTGATTTTTTTTGGCAAAACGTGTTCCTAGGCCATAAAAACTGAGTCTGGAAGCTGCAGAATAGCGTAATTACTCACCAAATTGATGTGGGACTCGATTTAAAAATCGCTCGTTTTCTGCTAAAAATAGAAAGTGGTGTGAAAATGGGTCCGTACTGCCGCGAACCAAACTGTGATTTTTTTTGGCAAAACGTGTTGCTAGGCCATAAAAACTGAGTCTGGAAGCGGCAGAATAGCGTAATTACTCCCCAAATTGACCCGTGAATCGATTTAAAAATCGCTCGTTTTCTGCTAAAAATAGAAAGTGGTCTGAAAATGGGTCCGTACTGCCGCGAACCAAACTGTGATTTTTTTTGGCAAAACGTGTTCCTAGGGCATAAAAACTGAGTCTGGAAGCTGCAGAATAGTGTAATTACTCACAAAATTGATGTGTGACTCGTTTTAAAAATCGCTCGTTTTGTGCTAAAAATAGAAAGTGGTGTGAAAATGGGTCCGTACTGCCGCGAACCAAACTGTGATTTTTTTTGGCAAAACGTGTTCCTAGGCCATAAAAACTGAGTCTGGAAGCTGCAGAATAGCGTAATTACTCACCAAATTGATGTGTGACTCGATTTAAAAATCGCTCGTTTTCTGCTAAAAATAGAAAGTGGTGTGAAAATGGGTCCGTACTGCCGCGAACCCAAACTGTGATTTTTTTTTTGGCAAAACGTGTTCCTAGGCCATAAAAACTGAGTCTGGAAGCTGCAGAATAGCGTAATTACTCACCAAATTGATGTGTGACTCGATTTAAAAATCGCTCGTTTTCTGCTAAAAATAGAAAGTGGTGTGAAAATGGGTCCGTACTGCCGCGAACCAAACTGTGATTTTTTTTGGCAAAACGTGTTCCTAGGCCATAAAAACTGAGTCTGGAAGCTGCAGAATAGCGTAATTACATACCAAATTGATGTGTGACTCGATTTAAAAATCGCTCGTTTTCTGCTAAAAATAAAAAGTGGTGTGAAAATGGGTCCGTACTGCCGCGAACCAAACTGTGATTTTTTTTGGCAAAACGTGTTGCTAGGCCATAAAAACTGAGTCTGGAAGCGGCAGAATAGCGTAATTACTCCCCAAATTGACCCGTGAATCGATTTAAAAATCGCTCGTTTTCTGCTAAAAATAGAAAGTGGTGTGAAAATGGGTCCGTACTGCCGCGAACCAAACTTTGATTTTTTTTTGGCAAAACGTGTTCCTAGGCCATAAAAACTGAGTCTGGAAGCAGCAGAATAGCGTAATTACTCCCCAAATTGACCCGTGAATCGATTTAAAAATCGCTCGTTTTCTGCTAAAAATAGAAAGTGGTGTGAAAATGGGTCCGTACTGCCGCGAACCAAACTGTGATTTTTTTTGGCAAAACGTGTTCCTAGGCCATAAAAACTGAGTCTGGAAGCTGCAGAATAGCGTAATTACTCACCAAATTGATGTGTGACTCGATTTAAAAATCGCTCGTTTTCTGCTAAAAATAGAAAGTGGTGTGAAAATGGGTCCGTACTGCCGCGAACCAAACTGTGATTTTTTTTTTTGGCAAAACGTGTTCCTAGGCCATAAAAACTGAGTCTGGAAGCTGCAGAATAGCGTAATTACATACCAAATTGATGTGTGACTCGATTTAAAAATCGCTCGTTTTCTGCTAAAAATAGAAAGTGGTCTGAAAATGGGTCCGTACTGCCGCGAACCAAACTGTGATTTTTTTTGGCAAAACGTGTTCCTAGGGCATAAAAACTGAGTCTGGAAGCTGCAGAATAGTGTAATTACTCACAAAATTGATGTGTGACTCGTTTTAAAAATCGCTCGTTTTGTGCTAAAAATAGAAAGTGGTGTGAAAATGGGTCCGTACTGCCGCGAACCAAACTGTGATTTTTTTTGGCAAAACGTGTTCCTAGGCCATAAAAACTGAGCCTGGAAGCTGCAGAATAGCGTAATTACTCACCAAATTGATGTGTGACTCGATTTAAAAATCGTTCGTTTTCTGCTAAAAATAGAAAGTGGTGTGAAAATGGGTCCGTACTGCCGCGAACCAAACTGTGATTTTTTTTTTGGCAAAACGTGTTCCTAGGCCATAAAAACTGAGTCTGGAAGCTGCAGAATAGCGTAATTACTCACCAAATTGATGTGTGACTCGATTTAAAAATCGCTCGTTTTCTGCTAAAAATAGAAAGTGGTGTGAAAATGGGTCCGTACTGCCGCGAACCAAACTGTGATTTTTTTTGGCAAAACGTGTTCCTAGGCCATAAAAACTGAGTCTGGAAGCTGCAGAATAGCGTAATTACATACCAAATTGATGTGTGACTCGATTTAAAAATCGCTCGTTTTCTGCTAAAAATAGAAAGTGGTGTGAAAATGGGTCCGTACTGCCGCGAACCAAACTGTGATTTTTTTTGGCAAAACGTGTTCCTAAGGCATAAAAACTGAGTCTGGAAGCTGCAGAATAGCGTAATTACTCACAAAATTGATGTGTGACTCGTTTTAAAAATCGCTCGTTTTGTGCTAAAAATAGAAAGTGGTGTGAAAATGGGTCCGTACTGCCGCGAACCAAACTGTGATTTTTTTTGGCAAAACGTGTTCCTAGGCCATAAAAACTGAGTCTGGAAGCTGCAGAATAGCGTAATTACTCACCAAATTGATGTGTGACTCGATTTAAAAATCGCTCGTTTTCTGCTAAAAATAGAAAGTGGTGTAAAAATGGGTCCGTACTGCCGCGAACCAAACTGTGATTTTTTTTTGGCAAAACGTGTTCCTAGGCCATAAACACTGAGTCTGGAAGCTGCAGAATAGCGTAATTACTCACCAAATTGATGTGTGACTCGATTTAAAAATCGCTCGTTTTCTGCTAAAAATAGAAAGTGGTGTGAAAATGGGTCCGTACTGCCGCGAACCAAACTGTGATTTTTTTTGGCAAAACGTGTTCCTAGGCCATAAAAACTGAGCCTGGAAGCTGCAGAATAGCGTAATTACTCACCAAATTGATGTGTGACTCGATTTAAAAATCGCTCGTTTTCTGCTAAAAATAGAAAGTGGTGTGAAAATGGGTCCGTACTGCCGCGAACCAAACTGTGATTTTTTTTTGGCAAAACGTGTTCCTAGGCCATAAAAACTGAGTCTGGAAGCTGCAGAATAGCGTAATTACTCACCAAATTGATGTGTGACTCGATTTAAAAATCGCTCGTTTTCTGCTAAAAATAGAAAGTGGTGTGAAAATGGGTCCGTACTGCCGCGAACCAAACTGTGATTTTTTTTGGCAAAACGTGTTCCTAGGCCATAAAAACTGAGTCTGGAAGCTGCAGAATAGCGTAATTACATACCAATTTGATGTGTGACTCGATTTAAAAATCGCTCGTTTTCTGCTAAAAATAGAAAGTGGTGTGAAAATGGGTCCGTACTGCCGCGAACCAAACTGTGATTTTTTTTGGCAAAACGTGTTCCTAAGGCATAAAAACTGAGTCTGGAAGCTGCAGAATAGCGTAATTACTCACAAAATTGATGTGTGACTCGTTTTAAAAATCGCTCGTTTTGTGCTAAAAATAGAAAGTGGTGTGAAAATGGGTCCGTACTGCCGCGAACCAAACTGTGATTTTTTTTGGCAAAACGTGTTCCTAGGCCATAAAAACTGAGTCTGGAAGCTGCAGAATAGCGTAATTACTCACCAAATTGATGTGTGACTCGATTTAAAAATCGCTCGTTTTCTGCTAAAAATAGAAAGTGGTGTAAAAATGGGTCCGTACTGCCGCGAACCAAACTGTGATTTTTTTTTGGCAAAACGTGTTCCTAGGCCATAAAAACTGAGTCTGGAAGCTGCAGAATAGCGTAATTACTCACCAAATTGATGTGTGACTCGATTTAAAAATCGCTCGTTTTCTGCTAAAAATAGAAAGTGGTGTGAAAATGGGTCCGTACTGCCGCGAACCAAACTGTGATTTTTTTTTGGCAAAACGTGTTCCTAGGCCATAAAAACTGAGTCTGGAAGCTGCAGAATAGCGTAATTACTCCCCAAATTGACCCGTGAATCGATTTAAAAATCGCTCGTTTTCAGCTAAAAATAGAAAGTGATGTGAAAATGGGTCCGTACAGCGGCGAACCAAACTGTGATTTTTTTTTGGCAAAACGTGTTCCTAGGCCATAAAAACTGAGTCTGGAAGCTGCAGAATAGCGTAATTACTCACCAAATTGATGTGTGACTCGATTTAAAAATCGCTCTTTTCTGCTAAAAATAGAAAGTGGTGTGAAAATGGGTCCGTACTGCCGCGAACCAAACTGTGATTTTTTTTTGGCAAAACGTGTTCCTAGGCCATAAAAACTGAGTCTGGAAGCTGCAGAATAGCGTAATTACTCACCAAATTGATGTGTGACTCGATTTAAAAATCGCTCGTTTTCTGCTAAAAATAGAAAGTGGTGTGAAAATGGGTCCGTACTGCCGCGAACCAAACTGTGATTTTTTTTTGGCAAAACGTGTTCCTAGGCCATAAAAACTGAGTCTGGAAGCTGCAGAATAGCGTAATTACATACCAAATTGATGTGTGACTCGATTTAAAAATCGCTCGTTTTCTGCTAAAAATAGAAAGTGGTGTGAAAATGGGTCCGTACTGCCGCGAACCAAACTGTGATTTTTTTTTGGCAAAACGTGTTCCTAAGGCATAAAAACTGAGTCTGGAAGCTGCAGAATAGCGTAATTACTCACAAAATTGATGTGTGACTCGTTTTAAAAATCGCTCGTTTTGTGCTAAAAATAGAAAGTGGTGTGAAAATGGCTCCGTACTGCCGCGAACCAAACTGTGATTTTTTTTTGGCAAAACGTGTTCCTAGGCCATAAAAACTGAGTCTGGAAGCTGCAGAATAGCGTAATTACTCACCAAATTGATGTGTGACTCGATTTAAAAATCGCTCGTTTTCTGCTAAAAATAGAAAGTGGTGTGAAAATGCGTCCGTACTGCCGCGAACCAAACTGTGATTTTTTTTGGCAAAACGTGTTCCTAGGCCATAAAAACTGAGTCTGGAAGCTGCAGAATAGCGTAATTACATACCAAATTGATGTGTGACTCGATTTAAAAATCGCTCGTTTTCTGCTAAAAATAGAAAGTGGTGTGAAAATGGGTCCGTACTGCCGCGAACCAAACTGTGATTTTTTTTGGCAAAACGTGTTCCTAGGCCATAAAAACTGAGTCTGGAAGCTGCAGAATAGCGTAATTACTCACCAAATTGATGTGTGACTCGATTTAAAAATCGCTCGTTTTCTGCTAAAAATAGAAAGTGGTGTGAAAATGCGTCCGTACTGCCGCGAACCAAACTGTGATTTTTTTTGGCAAAACGTGTTCCTAGGCCATAAAAACTGAGTCTGGAAGCTGCAGAATAGCGTAATTACATACCAAATTGATGTGTGACTCGATTTAAAAATCGCTCGTTTTCTGCTAAAAATAGAAAGTGGTGTGAAAATGGGTCCGTACTGCCGCGAACCAAACTGTGATTTTTTTTTGCCAAAACGTGTTCCTAAGGCATAAAAACTGAGTCTGGAAGCTGCAGAATAGCGTAATTACTCACAAAATTGATGTGTGACTCGTTTTAAAAATCGCTCGTTTTGTGCTAAAAATAGAAAGTGGTGTGAAAATGGGTCCGTACTGCCGCGAACCAAACTGTGATTTTTTTTGGCAAAACGTGTTCCTAGGCCATAAAAACTGAGTCTGGAAGCTGCAGAATAGCGTAATTACATACCAAATTGATGTGTGACTCGATTTAAAAATCGCTCGTTTTCTGCTAAAAATAGAAAGTGGTGTGAAAATGGGTCCGTACTGCCGCGAACCAAACTGTGATTTTTTTTTTGCCAAAACGTGTTCCTAAGGCATAAAAACTGAGTCTGGAAGCTGCAGAATAGCGTAATTACTCACCAAATTGATGTGTGACTCGATTTAAAAATCGCTCGTTTTCTGCTAAAAATAGAAAGTGGTGTGAAAATGGGTCCGTACTGCCGCGAACCAAACTGTGATTTTTTTTGGCAAAACGTGTTCCTAGGCCATAAAAACTGAGTCTGGAAGCTGCAGAATAGCGTAATTACATACCAAATTGATGTGTGACTCGATTTAAAAATCGCTCGTTTTCTGCTAAAAATAGAAAGTGGTGTGAAAATGGGTCCGTACTGCCGCGAACCAAACTGTGATTTTTTTGGCAAAACGTGTTCCTAAGGCATAAAAACTGAGTCTGGAAGCTGCAGAATAGCGTAATTACTCACAAAATTGATGTGTGACTCGTTTTAAAAATCGCTCGTTTTGTGCTAAAAATAGAAAGTGGTGTGAAAATGGCTCCGTACTGCCGCGAACCAAACTGTGATTTTTTTTGGCAAAACGTGTTCCTAGGCCATAAAAACTGAGTCTGGAAGCTGCAGAATAGCGTAATTACTCACCAAATTGATGTGTGACTCGATTTAAAAATCGCTCGTTTTCTGCTAAAAATAGAAAGTGGTGTGAAAATGCGTCCGTACTGCCGCGAACCAAACTGTGATTTTTTTTGGCAAAACGTGTTCCTAGGCCATAAAAACTGAGTCTGGAAGCTGCAGAATAGCGTAATTACATACCAAATTGATGTGTGACTCGATTTAAAAATCGCTCGTTTTCTGCTAAAAATAGAAAGTGGTGTGAAAATGGGTCCGTACTGCCGCGAACCAAACTGTGATTTTTTTTTGCCAAAACGTGTTCCTAAGGCATAAAAACTGAGTCTGGAAGCTGCAGAATAGCGTAATTACTCACAAAATTGATGTGTGACTCGTTTTAAAAATCGCTCGTTTTGTGCTAAAAATAGAAAGTGGTGTGAAAATGGGTCCGTACTGCCGCGAACCAAACTGTGATTTTTTTTGGCAAAACGTGTTCCTAGGCCATAAAAACTGAGTCTGGAAGCTGCAGAATAGCGTAATTACATACCAAATTGATGTGTGACTCGATTTAAAAATCGCTCGTTTTCTGCTAAAAATAGAAAGTGGTGTGAAAATGGGTCCGTACTGCCGCGAACCAAACTGTGATTTTTTTTTGCCAAAACGTGTTCCTAAGGCATAAAAACTGAGTCTGGAAGCTGCAGAATAGCGTAATTACTCACAAAATTGATGTGTGACTCGTTTTAAAAATCGCTCGTTTTGTGCTAAAAATAGAAAGTGGTGTGAAAATGGGTCCGTACTGCCGCGAACCAAACTGTGATTTTTTTTGGCAAAACGTGTTCCTAGGCCATAAAAACTGAGTCTGGAAGCTGCAGAATAGCGTAATTACTCACCAAATTGATGTGTGACTCGATTTAAAAATCGCTCGTTTTCTGCTAAAAATAGAAAGTGGTGTGAAAATGGGTCCGTACTGCCGCGAACCAAACTGTGATTTTTTTTGGCAAAACGTGTTCCTAGGCCATAAAAACTGAGTCTGGAAGCTGCAGAATAGCGTAATTACTCACCAAATTGATGTGTGACTCGATTTAAAAATCGCTCGTTTTCTGCTAAAAATAGAAAGTGGTGTGAAAATGGGTCCGTACAGCCGCGAACCAAACTTTGATTTTTTTTTTTGGCAAAACGTGTTCCTAGGCCATAAAAACTGAGTCTGGAAGCTGCAGAATAGCGTAATTACTCCCCAAATTGACCCGTGAATCGATTTAAAAATCGCTCGTTTTCAGCTAAAAATAGAAAGTGATGTGAAAATGGGTCCGTACTGCGGCGAACCAAACTGTGATTTTTTTTTGGCAAAACGTGTTCCTAGGCCATAAAAACTGAGTCTGGAAGCTGCAGAATAGCGTAATTACTCACCAAATTGATGTGTGACTCGATTTAAAAATCGCTCGTTTTCTGCTAAAAATAGAAAGTGGTGTGAAAATGGGTCCGTACTGCCGCGAACCAAACTGTGATTTTTTTTTGGCAAAACGTGTTCCTAGGCCATAAAAACTGAGTCTGGAAGCTGCAGAATAGCGTAATTACTCACCAAATTGATGTGTGACTCGATTTAAAAATCGCTCGTTTTCTGCTAAAAATAGAAAGTGGTGTGAAAATGGGTCCGTACTGCCGCGAACCAAACTGTGATTTTTTTTGGCAAAACGTGTTCCTAGGCCATAAAAACTGAGTCTGGAAGCTGCAGAATAGCGTAATTACATACCAAATTGATGTGTGACTCGATTTAAAAATCGCTCGTTTTCTGCTAAAAATAGAAAGTGGTGTGAAAATGGGTCCGTACTGCCGCGAACCAAACTGTGATTTTTTTTGGCAAAACGTGTTCCTAAGGCATAAAAACTGAGTCTGGAAGCTGCAGAATAGCGTAATTACTCACAAAATTGATGTGTGACTCGTTTTAAAAATCGCTCGTTTTGTGCTAAAAATAGAAAGTGGTGTGAAAATGGCTCCGTACTGCCGCGAACCAAACTGTGATTTTTTTTGGCAAAACGTGTTCCTAGGCCATAAAAACTGAGTCTGGAAGCTGCAGAATAGCGTAATTACTCACCAAATTGATGTGTGACTCGATTTAAAAATCGCTCGTTTTCTGCTAAAAATAGAAAGTGGTGTGAAAATGGGTCCGTACTGCCGCGAACCAAACTGTGATTTTTTTTTGGCAAAACGTGTTCCTAGGCCATAAAAACTGAGTCTGGAAGCTGCAGAATAGCGTAATTACTCCCCAAATTGACCCGTGAATCGATTTAAAAATCGCTCGTTTTCAGCTAAAAATAGAAAGTGATGTGAAAATGGGTCCGTACAGCGGCGAACCAAACTGTGATTTTTTTTTGGCAAAACGTGTTCCTAGGCCATAAAAACTGAGTCTGGAAGCTGCAGAATAGCGTAATTACTCACCAAATTGATGTGTGACTCGATTTAAAAATCGCTCGTTTTCTGCTAAAATAGAAAGTGGTGTGAAAATGGGTCCGTACTGCCGCGAACCAAACTGTGATTTTTTTTGGCAAAACGTGTTCCTAGGCCATAAAAACTGAGTCTGGAAGCTGCAGAATAGCGTAATTACTCACCAAATTGATGTGTGACTCGATTTAAAAATCGCTCGTTTTCTGCTAAAAATAGAAAGTGGTGTGAAAATGGGTCCGTACTGCCGCGAACCAAACTGTGATTTTTTTTGGCAAAACGTGTTCCTAGGCCATAAAAACTGAGTCTGGAAGCTGCAGAATAGCGTAATTACATACCAAATTGATGTGTGACTCGATTTAAAAATCGCTCGTTTTCTGCTAAAAATAGAAAGTGGTGTGAAAATGGGTCCGTACTGCCGCGAACCAAACTGTGATTTTTTTTGGCAAAACGTGTTCCTAAGGCATAAAAACTGAGTCTGGAAGCTGCAGAATAGCGTAATTACTCACAAAATTGATGTGTGACTCGTTTTAAAAATCGCTCGTTTTGTGCTAAAAATAGAAAGTGGTGTGAAAATGGCTCCGTACTGCCGCGAACCAAACTGTGATTTTTTTTGGCAAAACGTGTTCCTAGGCCATAAAAACTGAGTCTGGAAGCTGCAGAATAGCGTAATTACTCACCAAATTGATGTGTGACTCGATTTAAAAATCGCTCGTTTTCTGCTAAAAATAGAAAGTGGTGTGAAAATGGGTCCGTACTGCCGCGAACCAAACTGTGATTTTTTTTGGCAAAACGTGTTCCTAGGCCATAAAAACTGAGTCTGGAAGCTGCAGAATAGCGTAATTACTCACCAAATTGATGTGTGACTCGATTTAAAAATCGCTCGTTTTCTGCTAAAAATAGAAAGTGGTGTGAAAATGGGTCCGTACAGCCGCGAACCAAACTGTGATTTTTTTTTGGCAAAACGTGTTCCTAGGCCATAAAAACTGAGTCTGGAAGCTGCAGAATAGCGTAATTACTCACCAAATTGACCCGTGAATCGATTTAAAAATCGCTCGTTTTCAGCTAAAAATAGAAAGTGATGTGAAAATGGGTCCGTACTGCGGCGAACCAAACTGTGATTTTTTTTTGGCAAAACGTGTTCCTAGGCCATAAAAACTGAGTCTGGAAGCTGCAGAATAGCGTAATTACTCACCAAATTGATGTGTGACTCGATTTAAAAATCGCTCGTTTTCTGCTAAAAATAGAAAGTGGTGTGAAAATGGGTCCGTACTGCCGCGAACCAAACTGTGATTTTTTTTTTGGCAAAACGTGTTCCTAGGCCATAAAAACTGAGTCTGGAAGCTGCAGAATAGCGTAATTACTCACCAAATTGATGTGTGACTCGATTTAAAAATCGCTCGTTTTGTGCTAAAAATAGAAAGTGGTGTGAAAATGGGTCCGTACTGCCGCGAACCAAACTGTGATTTTTTTTGGCAAAACGTGTTCCTAGGCCATAAAAACTGAGTCTGGAAGCTGCAGAATAGCGTAATTACATACCAAATTGATGTGTGACTCGATTTAAAAATCGCTCGTTTTCTGCTAAAAATAGAAAGTGGTGTGAAAATGGGTCCGTACTGCCGCGAACCAAACTGTGATTTTTTTTGGCAAAACGTGTTCCTAAGGCATAAAAACTGAGTCTGGAAGCTGCAGAATAGCGTAATTACTCACAAAATTGATGTGTGACTCGTTTTAAAAATCGCTCGTTTTGTGCTAAAAATAGAAAGTGGTGTGAAAATGGGTCCGTACTGCCGCGAACCAAACTGTGATTTTTTTTGGCAAAACGTGTTCCTAGGCCATAAAAACTGAGTCTGGAAGCTGCAGAATAGCGTAATTACTCACCAAATTGATGTGTGACTCGATTTAAAAATCGCTCGTTTTCTGCTAAAAATAGAAAGTGGTGTGAAAATGGGTCCGAACTGCCGCGAACCAAACTGTGATTTTTTTTGGCAAAACGTGTTCCTAGGCCATAAAAACTGAGTCTGGAAGCTGCAGAATAGCGTAATTACTCACCAAATTGATGTGTGACTCGATTTAAAAATCGCTCGTTTTCTGCTAAAAATAGAAAGTGGTGTGAAAATGGGTCCGTACTGCCGCGAACCAAACTGTGATTTTTTTTTGGCAAAACGTGTTCCTAGGCCATAAAAACTGAGTCTGGAAGCTGCAGAATAGCGTAATTACATACCAAATTGATGTGTGACTCGATTTAAAAATCGCTCGTTTTCTGCTAAAAATAGAAAGTGGTGTGAAAATGGGTCCGTACTGCCGCGAACCAAACTGTGATTTTTTTTTGGCAAAACGTGTTCCTAAGGCATAAAAACTGAGTCTGGAAGCTGCAGAATAGCGTAATTACTCACAAAATTGATGTGTGACTCGTTTTAAAAATCGCTCGTTTTGTGCTAAAAATAGAAAGTGGTGTGAAAATGGCTCCGTACTGCCGCGAACCAAACTGTGATTTTTTTTGGCAAAACGTGTTCCTAGGCCATAAAAACTGAGTCTGGAAGCTGCAGAATAGCGTAATTACTCACCAAATTGATGTGTGACTCGATTTAAAAATCGCTCGTTTTCTGCTAAAAATAGAAAGTGGTGTGAAAATGGGTCCGTACTGCCGCGAACCAAACTGTGATTTTTTTTGGCAAAACGTGTTCCTAGGCCATAAAAACTGAGTCTGGAAGCTGCAGAATAGCGTAATTACTCACCAAATTGATGTGTGACTCGATTTAAAAATCGCTCGTTTTCTGCTAAAAATAGAAAGTGGTGTGAAAATGGGTCCGTACAGCCGCGAACCAAACTGTGATTTTTTTTTGGCAAAACGTGTTCCTAGGCCATAAAAACTGAGTCTGGAAGCTGCAGAATAGCGTAATTACTCCCCAAATTGACCCGTGAATCGATTTAAAAATCGCTCGTTTTCAGCTAAAAATAGAAAGTGATGTGAAAATGGGTCCGTACTGCGGTGAACCAAACTGTGATTTTTTTTTGGCAAAACGTGTTCCTAGGCCATAAAAACTGAGTCTGGAAGCTGCAGAATAGCGTAATTACTCACCAAATTGATGTGTGACTCGATTTAAAAATCGCTCGTTTTCTGCTAAAAATAGAAAGTGGTGTGAAAATGGGTCCGTACTGCCGCGAACCAAACTGTGATTTTTTTTTGGCAAAACGTGTTCCTAGGCCATAAAAACTGAGTCTGGAAGCTGCAGAATAGCGTAATTACTCACCAAATTGATGTGTGACTCGATTTAAAAATCGCTCGTTTTGTGCTAAAAATAGAAAGTGGTGTGAAAATGGGTCCGTACTGCCGCGAACCAAACTGTGATTTTTTTTGGCAAAACGTGTTCCTAGGCCATAAAAACTGAGTCTGGAAGCTGCAGAATAGCGTAATTACATACCAAATTGATGTGTGACTCGATTTAAAAATCGCTCGTTTTCTGCTAAAAATAGAAAGTGGTGTGAAAATGGGTCCGTACTGCCGCGAACCAAACTGTGATTTTTTTTGGCAAAACGTGTTCCTAAGGCATAAAAACTGAGTCTGGAAGCTGCAGAATAGCGTAATTACTCACAAAATTGATGTGTGACTCGTTTTAAAAATCGCTCGTTTTGTGCTAAAAATAGAAAGTGGTGTGAAAATGGGTCCGTACTGCCGCGAACCAAACTGTGATTTTTTTTGGCAAAACGTGTTCCTAGGCCATAAAAACTGAGTCTGGAAGCTGCAGAATAGCGTAATTACTCACCAAATTGATGTGTGACTCGATTTAAAAATCGCTCGTTTTCTGCTAAAAATAGAAAGTGGTGTGAAAATGGGTCCGAACTGCCGCGAACCAAACTGTGATTTTTTTTGGCAAAACGTGTTCCTAGGCCATAAAAACTGAGTCTGGAAGCTGCAGAATAGCGTAATTACTCACCAAATTGATGTGTGACTCGATTTAAAAATCGCTCGTTTTCTGCTAAAAATAGAAAGTGGTGTGAAAATGGGTCCGTACTGCCGCGAACCAAACTGTGATTTTTTTTTGGCAAAACGTGTTCCTAGGCCATAAAAACTGAGTCTGGAAGCTGCAGAATAGCGTAATTACTCACCAAATTGATGTGTGACTCGATTTAAAAATCGCTCGTTTTCTGCTAAAATAGAAAGTGGTGTGAAAATGGGTCCGTACTGCCGTGAACCAAACTGTGATTTTTTTTGGCAAAACGTGTTCCTAGGCCATAAAAACTGAGTCTGGAAGCTGCAGAATAGCGTAATTACTCACCAAATTGATGTGTGACTCGATTTAAAAATCGCTCGTTTTCTGCTAAAAATAGAAAGTGGTGTGAAAATGGGTCCGTACTGCCGCGAACCAAACTGTGATTTTTTTTGGCAAAACGTGTTCCTAGGCCATAAAAACTGAGTCTGGAAGCTGCAGAATAGCGTAATTACATACCAAATTGATGTGTGACTCGATTTAAAAATCGCTCGTTTTCTGCTAAAAATAGAAAGTGGTGTGAAAATGGGTCCGTACTGCCGCGAACCAAACTGTGATTTTTTTTGGCAAAACGTGTTCCTAAGGCATAAAAACTGAGTCTGGAAGCTGCAGAATAGCGTAATTACTCACAAAATTGATGTGTGACTCGTTTTAAAAATCGCTCGTTTTGTGCTAAAAATAGAAAGTGGTGTGAAAATGGGTCCGTACTGCCGCGAACCAAACTGTGATTTTTTTTGGCAAAACGTGTTCCTAGGCCATAAAAACTGAGTCTGGAAGCTGCAGAATAGCGTAATTACTCACCAAATTGATGTGTGACTCGATTTAAAAATCGCTCGTTTTCTGCTAAAAATAGAAAGTGGTGTGAAAATGGGTCCGAACTGCCGCGAACCAAACTGTGATTTTTTTTGGCAAAACGTGTTCCTAGGCCATAAAAACTGAGTCTGGAAGCTGCAGAATAGCGTAATTACTCACCAAATTGATGTGTGACTCGATTTAAAAATCGCTCGTTTTCTGCTAAAAATAGAAAGTGGTGTGAAAATGGGTCCGTACTGCCGCGAACCAAACTGTGATTTTTTTTTGGCAAAACGTGTTCCTAGGCCATAAAAACTGAGTCTGGAAGCTGCAGAATAGCGTAATTACTCACCAAATTGATGTGTGACTCGATTTAAAAATCGCTCGTTTTCTGCTAAAATAGAAAGTGGTGTGAAAATGGGTCCGTACTGCCGTGAACCAAACTGTGATTTTTTTTGGCAAAACGTGTTCCTAGGCCATAAAAACTGAGTCTGGAAGCTGCAGAATAGCGTAATTACTCACCAAATTGATGTGTGACTCGATTTAAAAATCGCTCGTTTTCTGCTAAAAATAGAAAGTGGTGTGAAAATGGGTCCGTACTGCCGCGAACCAAACTGTGATTTTTTTTGGCAAAACGTGTTCCTAGGCCATAAAAACTGAGTCTGGAAGCTGCAGAATAGCGTAATTACATACCAAATTGATGTGTGACTCGATTTAAAAATCGCTCGTTTTCTGCTAAAAATAGAAAGTGGTGTGAAAATGGGTCCGTACTGCCGCGAACCAAACTGTGATTTTTTTTGGCAAAACGTGTTCCTAAGGCATAAAAACTGAGTCTGGAAGCTGCAGAATAGCGTAATTACTCACAAAATTGATGTGTGACTCGTTTTAAAAATCGCTCGTTTTGTGCTAAAAATAGAAAGTGGTGTGAAAATGGCTCCGTACTGCCGCGAACCAAACTGTGATTTTTTTTGGCAAAACGTGTTCCTAGGCCATAAAAACTGAGTCTGGAAGCTGCAGAATAGCGTAATTACTCACCAAATTGATGTGTGACTCGATTTAAAAATCGCTCGTTTTCTGCTAAAAATAGAAAGTGGTGTGAAAATGGGTCCGTACTGCCGCGAACCAAACTGTGATTTTTTTTGGCAAAACGTGTTCCTAGGCCATAAAAACTGAGTCTGGAAGCTGCAGAATAGCGTAATTACTCACCAAATTGATGTGTGACTCGATTTAAAAATCGCTCGTTTTCTGCTAAAAATAGAAAGTGGTGTGAAAATGGGTCCGTACAGCCGCGAACCAAACTGTGATTTTTTTTTGGCAAAACGTGTTCCTAGGCCATAAAAACTGAGTCTGGAAGCTGCAGAATAGCGTAATTACTCCCCAAATTGACCCGTGAATCGATTTAAAAATCGCTCGTTTTCAGCTAAAAATAGAAAGTGATGTGAAAATGGGTCCGTACTGCGGCGAACCAAACTGTGATTTTTTTTTGGCAAAACGTGTTCCTAGGCCATAAAAACTGAGTCTGGAAGCTGCAGAATAGCGTAATTACTCACCAAATTGATGTGTGACTCGATTTAAAAATCGCTCGTTTTCTGCTAAAAATAGAAAGTGGTGTGAAAATGGGTCCGTACTGCCGCGAACCAAACTGTGATTTTTTTTTGGCAAAACGTGTTCCTAGGCCATAAAAACTGAGTCTGGAAGCTGCAGAATAGCGTAATTACTCACCAAATTGATGTGTGACTCGATTTAAAAATCGCTCGTTTTGTGCTAAAAATAGAAAGTGGTGTGAAAATGGGTCCGTACTGCCGCGAACCAAACTGTGATTTTTTTTGGCAAAACGTGTTCCTAGGCCATAAAAACTGAGTCTGGAAGCTGCAGAATAGCGTAATTACATACCAAATTGATGTGTGACTCGATTTAAAAATCGCTCGTTTTCTGCTAAAAATAGAAAGTGGTGTGAAAATGGGTCCGTACTGCCGCGAACCAAACTGTGATTTTTTTTGGCAAAACGTGTTCCTAAGGCATAAAAACTGAGTCTGGAAGCTGCAGAATAGCGTAATTACTCACAAAATTGATGTGTGACTCGTTTTAAAAATCGCTCGTTTTGTGCTAAAAATAGAAAGTGGTGTGAAAATGGGTCCGTACTGCCGCGAACCAAACTGTGATTTTTTTTGGCAAAACGTGTTCCTAGGCCATAAAAACTGAGTCTGGAAGCTGCAGAATAGCGTAATTACTCACCAAATTGATGTGTGACTCGATTTAAAAATCGCTCGTTTTCTGCTAAAAATAGAAAGTGGTGTGAAAATGGGGTCCGAACTGCCGCGAACCAAACTGTGATTTTTTTTGGCAAAACGTGTTCCTAGGCCATAAAAACTGAGTCTGGAAGCTGCAGAATAGCGTAATTACTCACCAAATTGATGTGTGACTCGATTTAAAAATCGCTCGTTTTCTGCTAAAAATAGAAAGTGGTGTGAAAATGGGTCCGTACTGCCGCGAACCAAACTGTGATTTTTTTTTTGGCAAAACGTGTTCCTAGGCCATAAAAACTGAGTCTGGAAGCTGCAGAATAGCGTAATTACATACCAAATTGATGTGTGACTCGATTTAAAAATCGCTCGTTTTCTGCTAAAAATAGAAAGTGGTGTGAAAATGGGTCCGTACTGCCGCGAACCAAACTGTGATTTTTTTTGGCAAAACGTGTTCCTAAGGCATAAAAACTGAGTCTGGAAGCTGCAGAATAGCGTAATTACTCACAAAATTGATGTGTGACTCGTTTTAAAAATCGCTCGTTTTGTGCTAAAAATAGAAAGTGGTGTGAAAATGGCTCCGTACTGCCGCGAACCAAACTGTGATTTTTTTTGGCAAAACGTGTTCCTAGGCCATAAAAACTGAGTCTGGAAGCTGCAGAATAGCGTAATTACTCACCAAATTGATGTGTGACTCGATTTAAAAATCGCTCGTTTTCTGCTAAAAATAGAAAGTGGTGTGAAAATGGGTCCGTACTGCCGCGAACCAAACTGTGATTTTTTTTGGCAAAACGTGTTCCTAGGCCATAAAAACTGAGTCTGGAAGCTGCAGAATAGCGTAATTACTCACCAAATTGATGTGTGACTCGATTTAAAAATCGCTCGTTTTCTGCTAAAAATAGAAAGTGGTGTGAAAATGGGGTCCGTACAGCCGCGAACCAAACTGTGATTTTTTTTTGGCAAAACGTGTTCCTAGGCCATAAAAACTGAGTCTGGAAGCTGCAGAATAGCGTAATTACTCCCCAAATTGACCCGTGAATCGATTTAAAAATCGCTCGTTAGCTAAAAATAGAAAGTGATGTGAAAATGGGTCCGTACTGCGGCGAACCAAACTGTGATTTTTTTTTGGCAAAACGTGTTCCTAGGCCATAAAAACTGAGTCTGGAAGCTGCAGAATAGCGTAATTACTCACCAAATTGATGTGTGACTCGATTTAAAAATCGCTCGTTTTCTGCTAAAAATAGAAAGTGGTGTGAAAATGGGTCCGTACTGCCGCGAACCAAACTGTGATTTTTTTTTGGCAAAACGTGTTCCTAGGCCATAAAAACTGAGTCTGGAAGCTGCAGAATAGCGTAATTACTCACCAAATTGATGTGTGACTCGATTTAAAAATCGCTCGTTTTGTGCTAAAAATAGAAAGTGGTGTGAAAATGGGTCCGTACTGCCGCGAACCAAACTGTGATTTTTTTTGGCAAAACGTGTTCCTAGGCCATAAAAACTGAGTCTGGAAGCTGCAGAATAGCGTAATTACATACCAAATTGATGTGTGACTCGATTTAAAAATCGCTCGTTTTCTGCTAAAAATAGAAAGTGGTGTGAAAATGGGTCCGTACTGCCGCGAACCAAACTGTGATTTTTTTTGGCAAAACGTGTTCCTAAGGCATAAAAACTGAGTCTGGAAGCTGCAGAATAGCGTAATTACTCACAAAATTGATGTGTGACTCGTTTTAAAAATCGCTCGTTTTGTGCTAAAAATAGAAAGTGGTGTGAAAATGGGTCCGTACTGCCGCGAACCAAACTGTGATTTTTTTTGGCAAAACGTGTTCCTAGGCCATAAAAACTGAGTCTGGAAGCTGCAGAATAGCGTAATTACTCACCAAATTGATGTGTGACTCGATTTAAAATCGCTCGTTTTCTGCTAAAAATAGAAAGTGGTGTGAAAATGGGTCCGAACTGCCGCGAACCAAACTGTGATTTTTTTTGGCAAAACGTGTTCCTAGGCCATAAAAACTGAGTCTGGAAGCTGCAGAATAGCGTAATTACTCACCAAATTGATGTGTGACTCGATTTAAAAATCGCTCGTTTTCTGCTAAAAATAGAAAGTGGTGTGAAAATGGGTCCGTACTGCCGCGAACCAAACTGTGATTTTTTTTTGGCAAAACGTGTTCCTAGGCCATAAAAACTGAGTCTGGAAGCTGCAGAATAGCGTAATTACATACCAAATTGATGTGTGACTCGATTTAAAAATCGCTCGTTTTCTGCTAAAAATAGAAAGTGGTGTGAAAATGGGTCCGTACTGCCGCGAACCAAACTGTGATTTTTTTTGGCAAAACGTGTTCCTAAGGCATAAAAACTGAGTCTGGAAGCTGCAGAATAGCGTAATTACTCACAAAATTGATGTGTGACTCGTTTTAAAAATCGCTCGTTTTGTGCTAAAAATAGAAAGTGGTGTGAAAATGGCTCCGTACTGCCGCGAACCAAACTGTGATTTTTTTTGGCAAAACGTGTTCCTAGGCCATAAAAACTGAGTCTGGAAGCTGCAGAATAGCGTAATTACTCACCAAATTGATGTGTGACTCGATTTAAAAATCGCTCGTTTTCTGCTAAAAATAGAAAGTGGTGTGAAAATGGGTCCGTACTGCCGCGAACCAAACTGTGATTTTTTTTGGCAAAACGTGTTCCTAGGCCATAAAAACTGAGTCTGGAAGCTGCAGAATAGCGTAATTACTCACCAAATTGATGTGTGACTCGATTTAAAAATCGCTCGTTTTCTGCTAAAAATAGAAAGTGGTGTGAAAATGGGTCCGTACAGCCGCGAACCAAACTGTGATTTTTTTTGGCAAAACGTGTTCCTAGGCCATAAAAACTGAGTCTGGAAGCTGCAGAATAGCGTAATTACTCCCCAAATTGACCCGTGAATCGATTTAAAAATCGCTCGTTTTCAGCTAAAAATAGAAAGTGATGTGAAAATGGGTCCGTACTGCGGCGAACCAAACTGTGATTTTTTTTTGGCAAAACGTGTTCCTAGGCCATAAAAAACTGAGTCTGGAAGCTGCAGAATAGCGTAATTACTCACCAAATTGATGTGTGACTCGATTTAAAAATCGCTCGTTTTCTGCTAAAAATAGAAAGTGGTGTGAAAATGGGTCCGTACTGCCGCGAACCAAACTGTGATTTTTTTTTGGCAAAACGTGTTCCTAGGCCATAAAAACTGAGTCTGGAAGCTGCAGAATAGCGTAATTACTCACCAAATTGATGTGTGACTCGATTTAAAAATCGCTCGTTTTGTGCTAAAAATAGAAAGTGGTGTGAAAATGGGTCCGTACTGCCGCGAACCAAACTGTGATTTTTTTTGGCAAAACGTGTTCCTAGGCCATAAAAACTGAGTCTGGAAGCTGCAGAATAGCGTAATTACATACCAAATTGATGTGTGACTCGATTTAAAAATCGCTCGTTTTCTGCTAAAAATAGAAAGTGGTGTGAAAATGGGTCCGTACTGCCGCGAACCAAACTGTGATTTTTTTTGGCAAAACGTGTTCCTAAGGCATAAAAACTGAGTCTGGAAGCTGCAGAATAGCGTAATTACTCACAAAATTGATGTGTGACTCGTTTTAAAAATCGCTCGTTTTGTGCTAAAAATAGAAAGTGGTGTGAAAATGGGTCCGTACTGCCGCGAACCAAACTGTGATTTTTTTTGGCAAAACGTGTTCCTAGGCCATAAAAACTGAGTCTGGAAGCTGCAGAATAGCGTAATTACTCACCAAATTGATGTGTGACTCGATTTAAAAATCGCTCGTTTTTCTGCTAAAAATAGAAAGTGGTGTGAAAATGGGTCCGAACTGCCGCGAACCAAACTGTGATTTTTTTTGGCAAAACGTGTTCCTAGGCCATAAAAACTGAGTCTGGAAGCTGCAGAATAGCGTAATTACTCACCAAATTGATGTGTGACTCGATTTAAAAATCGCTCGTTTTCTGCTAAAAATAGAAAGTGGTGTGAAAATGGGTCCGTACTGCCGCGAACCAAACTGTGATTTTTTTTTGGCAAAACGTGTTCCTAGGCCATAAAAACTGAGTCTGGAAGCTGCAGAATAGCGTAATTACTCACCAAATTGATGTGTGACTCGATTTAAAAATCGCTCGTTTTCCTGCTAAAATAGAAAGTGGTGTGAAAATGGGTCCGTACTGCCGTGAACCAAACTGTGATTTTTTTTGGCAAAACGTGTTCCTAGGCCATAAAAACTGAGTCTGGAAGCTGCAGAATAGCGTAATTACTCACCAAATTGATGTGTGACTCGATTTAAAAATCGCTCGTTTTCTGCTAAAAATAGAAAGTGGTGTGAAAATGGGTCCGTACTGCCGCGAACCAAACTGTGATTTTTTTGGCAAAACGTGTTCCTAGGCCATAAAAACTGAGTCTGGAAGCTGCAGAATAGCGTAATTACATACCAAATTGATGTGTGACTCGATTTAAAAATCGCTCGTTTTCTGCTAAAAATAGAAAGTGGTGTGAAAATGGGTCCGTACTGCCGCGAACCAAACTGTGATTTTTTTTTGGCAAAACGTGTTCCTAAGGCATAAAAACTGAGTCTGGAAGCTGCAGAATAGCGTAATTACTCACAAAATTGATGTGTGACTCGTTTTAAAAATCGCTCGTTTTGTGCTAAAAATAGAAGTGGTGTGAAAATGGCTCCGTACTGCCGCGAACCAAACTGTGATTTTTTTTAGGCAAAACGTGTTCCTAGGCCATAAAAACTGAGTCTGGAAGCTGCAGAATAGCGTAATTACTCACCAAATTGATGTGTGACTCGATTTAAAAATCGCTCGTTTTCTGCTAAAAATAGAAAGTGGTGTGAAAATGGGTCCGTACTGCCGCGAACCAAACTGTGATTTTTTTTGGCAAAACGTGTTCCTAGGCCATAAAAACTGAGTCTGGAAGCTGCAGAATAGCGTAATTACTCACCAAATTGATGTGTGACTCGATTTAAAAATCGCTCGTTTTCTGCTAAAAATAGAAAGTGGTGTGAAAATGGGTCCGTACAGCCGCGAACCAAACTGTGATTTTTTTTTGGCAAAACGTGTTCCTAGGCCATAAAAACTGAGTCTGGAAGCTGCAGAATAGCGTAATTACTCCCCAAATTGACCCGTGAATCGATTTAAAATCGCTCGTTTTCAGCTAAAAATAGAAAGTGATGTGAAAATGGGTCCGTACTGCGGCGAACCAAACTGTGATTTTTTTTTGGCAAAACGTGTTCCTAGGCCATAAAAACTGAGTCTGGAAGCTGCAGAATAGCGTAATTACTCACCAAATTGATGTGTGACTCGATTTAAAAATCGCTCGTTTTCTGCTAAAATAGAAAGTGGTGTGAAAATGGGTCCGTACTGCCGCGAACCAAACTGTGATTTTTTTTTGGCAAAACGTGTTCCTAGGCCATAAAAACTGAGTCTGGAAGCTGCAGAATAGCGTAATTACTCACCAAATTGATGTGTGACTCGATTTAAAAATCGCTCGTTTTGTGCTAAAAATAGAAAGTGGTGTGAAAATGGGTCCGTACTGCCGCGAACCAAACTGTGATTTTTTTTGGCAAAACGTGTTCCTAGGCCATAAAAACTGAGTCTGGAAGCTGCAGAATAGCGTAATTACATACCAAATTGATGTGTGACTCGATTTAAAAATCGCTCGTTTTCTGCTAAAAATAGAAAGTGGTGTGAAAATGGGTCCGTACTGCCGCGAACCAAACTGTGATTTTTTTTGGCAAAACGTGTTCCTAAGGCAATAAAAACTGAGTCTGGAAGCTGCAGAATAGCGTAATTACTCACAAAATTGATGTGTGACTCGTTTTAAAAATCGCTCGTTTTGTGCTAAAAATAGAAAGTGGTGTGAAAATGGGTCCGTACTGCCGCGAACCAAACTGTGATTTTTTTTGGCAAAACGTGTTCCTAGGCCATAAAAACTGAGTCTGGAAGCTGCAGAATAGCGTAATTACTCACCAAATTGATGTGTGACTCGATTTAAAAATCGCTCGTTTTCTGCTAAAAATAGAAAGTGGTGTGAAAATGGGTCCGAACTGCCGCGAACCAAACTGTGATTTTTTTTGGCAAAACGTGTTCCTAGGCCATAAAAACTGAGTCTGGAAGCTGCAGAATAGCGTAATTACTCACCAAATTGATGTGTGACTCGATTTAAAAATCGCTCGTTTTCTGCTAAAATAGAAAGTGGTGTGAAAATGGGTCCGTACTGCCGCGAACCAAACTGTGATTTTTTTTTGGCAAAACGTGTTCCTAGGCCATAAAAACTGAGTCTGGAAGCTGCAGAATAGCGTAATTACTCACCAAATTGATGTGTGACTCGATTTAAAAATCGCTCGTTTTCTGCTAAAAATAGAAAGTGGTGTGAAAATGGGTCCGTACTGCCGCGAACCAAACTGTGATTTTTTTTGGCAAAACGTGTTCCTAGGCCATAAAAACTGAGTCTGGAAGCTGCAGAATAGCGTAATTACTCACCAAATTGATGTGTGACTCGATTTAAAAATCGCTCGTTTTCTGCTAAAAATAGAAAGTGGTGTGAAAATGGGTCCGTACTGCCCGCGAACCAAACTGTGATTTTTTTTTGGCAAAACGTGTTCCTAGGCCATAAAAACTGAGTCTGGAAGCTGCAGAATAGCGT